>JAMKCH010029009.1:0-38953 GCA_023653785.1 Ophioderma brevispina
GAAAAGTAATTTTTCTTCCCTATATATGATCGTGGACCCCAAAGACAGGATCGCCAAAATTATCTAATTCGGCTTCAGTTCGGCTTTTCCTTTATTTGAATTTTGATACAATTTTTAGACTGGAAGCAGGTGCCGTCTGGGCCCGTCTTTCTTTTAGGGCGCTGAGGGTATCAAACTTTTAAATAGAGAAATGAATAAAATTATGGAGAATGCTAATTTCAACATCAACTTAGAGTTGGATTGGCATCGAATTTTGTAGAATAGCCCCTAGTCCTATGTATAGGCCTATATCTGCTAAAATGTTACGATACGAGCTACTTCTGTATTCCCACCTTCCTTGTAACTTGTATTCGATTGTAATGTTGCGGGCAACTGCGATGCGACCGTGCGACATAAACCAATTAGTTGTAAAGGAGTACCGCCGGTCGTTATGGCGAATTCGGGAACCATGGTGTTTGGATGATGTCATCAGTCAACAATAGAACTAGAAGACTACTTGATTGACAAGGTTACCTGGTCGGCCCGTAGCCGCTTGTTTCGTCTCAGGTCAGACTCATAAAGACGGCAATAGAAAATGAATACAATACATCTAGATGTACTTCTTTGTAGATCTTTACTTTCACGATTTCCAATGATGCCAGTGATGCTCTTCTAGTCTAGACTACTACTAGCGGTGACAGTACAGTAACAACCCGGCGTCAACCCTTTCAAAATCATGAGTTATTATTGATTCATTCGATTATCCCCAAATCAAATGCATGCCTGGCAGGGTTAACATGTTTTATGAAACTAATTTATTAATTATGGTCATGTGCCATGATTTGGGGGCAAAATGTGTTACATGGCAACATGCTAATGCTTGAAACTACAAAATATTACATGTTTTCACACTTAAAGGTGTATTTCGTGGTTCCAGCACCTTCTGTTTTAAATATTCATTGTTCCCTAGATATCCTTGAGAAAAACTTATTCACAACTTTTTAGTAAGGTGGTCCGGCCGAAATTATGTTTTTGTAAAGAACCTTTTAGGGCTGGGACTTTCGGGCGGGCATTCGGGTACCTGCCCGACCTTTAATTTCCCGGGTCTGAATTCCAGTCACAGTTACCCGAATGTCAAGTTTAAAAAGTTCAAATCATTTAATTTTTATATTGCCTATATCTGCTACTACAGCCAATTTGCAGTCATTTCGGGTACCCGATTGCCCGCCCGAAAAATTAATCGAGCACCCGGGTACCTAAATACCCGAAAATCCGAGCCCTAGAACCCTTACAAATTTGGTGTCACTGGAAAGAGTGGTTAAAAAGAAAGAAAATGGTGTAAAAATAAGCTCCATAGCTTATAATAATTAATATGGCTGAGTTATGCACAAACACAACTTCAAAAGTACTTTAGAAATTTGGATTAGGCTAATTAATGAAGTGCGCCACTAATTAATGACGTCACTGACCGCCAGCTAGCGTTCGGTGAACCAGAAGTTTGCTTGATGACTCATCATGCTCAGAGAAGTTTTTTATGTATGAATCCACAAGGTCAATGTTGTACCCATGCGCAGTTCGTTTAATAAAATTTTCCATCATGATACCTTACTGATCATCGCAAATACAAACGAAAACGGCCACTCCGTTGCTTTTTTGGTGAAAAATCTATGGTCGCATTTCATAAGTTGGTCCTAAAAACTATTACATGGTAGAAAATAACAAATATTGTGCCTTTTTTCATTCAACAGAGTATTACATTTAATCAATACATTCTAGACCATTAAAAGTATACATTTTTGGAAAGCTTATATTACAATGTTGCCAAAACAGCTAAGTACAACCTTGTTATACAGGGTGGGTCAGAAATATACAGGGTGAAACAACAAAAAAGTTAGCATTTTTCTTGTCATGGTGAACTGTGTGGTTTCCTTTTCTGAATGATATTTAGATCAAAATAAATATGGCTTCAGAAAGGTATTACTTAGGCCCTTCAAACCAGCAAGGAAGAAAGAGTTCACAATACCATTGTGTTAATATACAGGGTGGTCAAAATTATGCTTATTTTTAAGTGGTAAACTACATGTATAAAAGATTTTCATATCTACTTTTTCAGAGTAAGCGTTACTGGTCATTGGTAATGGAAGCAAGTTGCTTTTCTAAACATCGATACCCCATACGCTTGTGTACTCTGATTATACAGGGGTGCATCAGAAATAAAATTAACCCTGTACAGAAAACGCTTCTGATGCTCAAGTGTCTTAATGCTATGTAAGTTGAACTGACCAATAAAAAATATTAGTAAACAGTGTAGCCAGAAAAAATATAGTGTAAGCCTCTTCTAAAACCATCATTCCTTGATAAAATCATATAGGGGATAAATGGAAGGCCATCCTTCTGATTTCTCACATTTAAAATACTAGGGTCCTGCACATATCCATAAAAATTCTGAATATACACTGATGTATAAGCATACTTTGTCCTACATGCATGAAACACATATTCACACTTCTAAAATATTTGGTCCTACAGGTATCAAATAAAGATTTATTGTGACTGATACACATGCTGAAATGAATTTAAATCCACAAAAATGTCAAATACAGCCCACCCTATACAATTTGAACCACCCTGTATATTTATCTATCATACTCAATATTCTTGGTTTTTTAAAACATGACCAGTGCTAAATAACCAGTCTCTAGTGTTGTATAACACAAGATTAAGACATGTTTTACCGATGTGACACAACTAGATTTAGACATTATGTCACAAAAGGGTATTTTTTTCACCCTGTATAAATTTACTCACCCTGTATAAATGCATGGTGTTTCTTTGCAGAATTTGCATCTTTAGGTATTCAACAATGCTTAAGAAAAAGAATTATTTCCTTACTGTAAATACTTTTTCAGGTACAAAGGTCAGAAATTTGGTGTATTTTCATTTTTTTATGTGTAAGTCTATGGGCTGCTCCTCCACCGACTGCTCCTCCACCGACTCCATCCTGACATACTTGGACAATTTTAAAACGTAACTTCGCTATTATCCATTCAAATGAAATGGGACTTGTTGCATTAAAGAAAGAACAAAATTAGCTACAAAATGACACCAATTTTGTTGTCATACATTCAGTACTTCCTGAAATATTTTACTTTGAACATAAAATTTGTGGGACAAATGTAATATCTCCACCATATTTGACAGACCAACTTATGAAATGCGACCATATGCTTTCCCCATAGAAATAATGAATTTTGACATCTTAAAAACCTGATACGGGGATCTCTTGTAATTAAATTTTCGAATTAGGTACAAAATGACACTAATTAGATCGGTAAAATACAGCACATGTACTACGTGATAGTATTCATTGCAAGCTGGGTCGTTTTTTTGTTTTAGAGGTCGGATGCAATATTCACCTGTGTTTTTCCGAGGAAAATTTCAGAATTGTATTTTCCCCGTCATAACCGCCCACATGACCATCATTGCGCAATAGCAATGTTTGAATGATTTATAAAACACTGTTTGAAATAATTATAATATTTTCATATTGGTTTACAAGAAATAAAAATGTACTCATAGTTTTCCTAATTATTTGTTATGAGTGTTTCATGGTAGGCCTTGTATGGAATTACTTTTGAAATGCGTAATATTTTTGGCATGTGACATGCCCTAAATAACCCCTATCTGAAGTCTTCATAACCTACATTCGGAACCATGACCGCATCCCCTGGGACGGTTGCCAGCTTGCGGCGCCACTACTGAAAAACATTTGGAACAAGGCCAAGTGGCTAAATTGGGGACAACACGCTACAACAGGAATATACTTACCTCATCGTTAAGGTTGATAACAGCTCCCTAACAGCAGTGCCACTTCCTTTATGAATGATCCCTTACTGCCAAAGAAGAAATCGGCGAATTTTTAATTCGACCTTGTCATTTACTCCAATGGTTAAAAAACAAAAAATGGCGGTCAAACCAGGTGGTCTGACTGTCACGACTAAAGCATGTGATCATACATGTGACGTTCAGTGACATGTTTGTATTCTCATTCCAACCGGCAATAGACCGTGATTATGTGTAAATAATGAACTTCGCCTTCTGGCAGAGGAACTCGTTTCTGATCCGTGACCTCCTTCGCCAACCCAAAATAACAGCGCGCCCTTGATCAAATAACTCTGAAGGACATATGGTTTCCAGAAGTTTATGCCATTTTTCAACATGCAACTAATTTAAAATGAAAGATAATGGGACAAAAGAAGTCTACTCTCACCCTTGCATGCAGTTTTGAAATATTGAGTGTCTTTTATATAGAATTTTCAGTAGACATAATTTGACCCATTGTTACAACATGCTAATATGGCCTTCACACGCGTGTGCGTATTCCGGTGCAACCTCAAGCTAATTACGTAACAAGATTCTCATCACTTTTTTCTCTAGTATAATTATCATAAGCCATGTAAGCCTGTTGGAAACCAGCTAGCTTGGCCAGCTTGGGTTGGCGAAATAGGATAAAGTTTTGCATAGTATTATACTGTACGCATACTAGTACCAAAATACGTAGGCACGTGGATTTCTAATTTGAGGGCAATAACTTAGGCTATCTTGATTTTTTAATTACGTATTTCTTGGCCTGCACCCCCTGCATATATTTTATTTTTTTTCAAAGCTGTCTATTTTAAGATGGCGGTAAATCACCTGGCAGCGGCAAATAGTGCAATGTTAGGATCAAAATTCCACCCTTTACCGTTAATTTCGTCATGCAGCCCTCAATGGTTTTTGTTCCTTTGACATTCGTCTACATGTACATTTCTGTAAGATATATTTCACGTGAAAAGGTATTTTGTACTTCAGATTTCGGCGCTGTTTGCCGGTGAATCGCCGGCGCTACCGGGCATCTAAAAATAGAATTCACTCAAGCATCAGTATGCATGCGCAGAAATTAACCAGGAAACAACGGTGCGGTTTTGTTTGTGTTATGCCTATTACTAAGTTTCGTATGTACAGGTTTTGTGCCTGTACAAAATGCTGTAAATTCCACATTGTACCAGTGACCGGATTTCCCTTAAAATAAAACATACATTACATGTAAATAGGCTTCATGTCATTTTAAAGAGCATCAAATACTGTGTAAATAAAAAGTGTTTAAACTGTTACAATAGGAAAACCATGATGGAGTTACCTTGTTTCAAAATATGCCCAAACTTTTAACACCATTTCCGATATCTAAAGCACAAAAATCCCTTAACACATGAAATAATGATGATAATAATATGATGATAATAATAATAATAAAATTAATAATAGTAGTAAATTTATAATAATAATAAACAAGCGTTCATACCGGTACCCAAAATACTATGAATGAATTACTATTTTGGGTAAACTATGAACGCTTGTTTATGCCCGAGGGCTTGCCCCAGGGCATAAACGTTCATATCCAAAATACTATGAATGAACCCTGTTCATGTATACCGTATGTAAACTATTACTTAAAAAATTTAAATCATTACATATCAAATTCAGTCTGAAATAGCATGATTTTTTACCACTTTTGGCGTTCGTCACAGCAGCCATGCATAAACGTTTGTTTATACATGGTCATGTGATGCATATTGACCAATCGCCAGGCCCGTCGCCATGGGGGGGTGTGGGGGGGTAGAACACCACCCCCAGCGATCCTCAAAAAGAAGAGAAGAAAGAAAAAGAGAGGAAAAAAGAGAGAAAGAGAAGAAGGGAGAGAGAGAGAGAAGAGAAAAGAAAGAAAGATAGAAAAGAAGGGGAAAGAAAGAAACAAAAAGCGAAGCATCAGATTTGACCTCCAACTTAGCAATAATCCAAATGATCACAAATATTTATATTTAAATGGATTCCCCTCAAGCCAACTAGTTTTGTTCAGTTGCCCACAGTATCAAATGGCTAATGTGCCAACAGTAACCTGTATGAAAATGGGTAAAATAAATTTTAAGAAACCACGAGCATGGCAGTGGCACGGGCAAATGGGGGTTGAATAGCCATGGGCCATTCACCTATTGTCATTTTCCCAAATTTAAAAGTACTTTTTATTTGTTATTTTCACTAAAAAAAAGTACCACAAAATGATCAAAGTTTTTGATTAATTACTGTTTTGGAACTTAATCTATTTGCCAAATATGTGTAATTTTGGAAATAAATTGTGTATAGTTGGGTAAATTTGAGCAAAAAATCAATTTTTTTGTGAAAAGGCCATTGTTCCCCATTTAACATAATTTTCAGAAAAAGAGATACTATTTTAATCAAAAGTATAGGTAGTTCAAATTTTACACAGCTTTTTGACAATCCTTGGTTGAATTCAAATTATTTGGAAGGGAAGAGCAAACTTTGCCAGAAAATCTCATATCAACTCACAATTTTTAATGTTTAAATGTGTTTTCATAGCAATCCCCATCAATGCCTCCCTGTACTAAATCTCTTCAAATGATGGTTAATTCTATTCCTGACACAAATTGCATAAAAATCTGTAAATGTCTAAAAAGTTTGAATTTTACACTTGCATCATTTCGAGTGACAGTTAACATTGTTAGCAATGTGTTGGAGTGACAAAGATTTTACCATGGCTTTTGTTGATAATAGTTTGAGAAACTGACTCTAATTTTGCATTGCAAAACAACATATTCATTCATTTCCACTTATAAGGAGATCACACATAACTTCACAACGTGTCACAACAACCCAATTTCTAAGGTGAAATATACTTAATAATTACGTCTTATCTATGTTGCAAGGAAACTACATTGTTGTAAAAAATTACAATCTATGTGATACTACTCCTTGTGCAAATTCTTCAAATGGTACTTCCTGAAACAAATTCACGTTTTTAAAGATTTTCCATGTATACAATTCGTAGAACTTTGCAAATACACAATCGTTCGGAGGTGACAAAGCTGTTAACAAATTGTTTTCATGACCGTGTTTGATTAATACCACAGAACTGTGTTTATCATTTTGCATTTTAAACAGCATATTCATTCTATTTAAGAAGAATTCCTTAGTTGAGACGCAAAGAAAGCAGGCAGGCACTTGTATACACAGAGGTTGCAGGCCAACAGTGTACGTCTTGAACATCTGTACTATAAAAACAATAAGAAAAATCACTTGTTGTGGTCCTTCATCGAGCATTGTTTAACTAAACACATACATTGGCAATAAAAACATCAAACTTTGTGTTGACCGCTATTTACGTGGCCATGATTTGTGAAAAAAATATCATTTTGGAAGGCAACATTGTGTTAACCAATGAGAAAGTTTATTATTCTCATCCGCAAGACCTCATTAGAATTGAATTTGTCAATTTTACAGTGTCTTTTTTTCCATTTCAAGCTCATTTTCCTTAATGTGTTTCAATTTCCGATTTCCCGTTTTGTTGGAGTCTTTATTTAAATCATAGCCATGATTAGCCAATTTTTTCATAGCAAGTTTTGTTTCTAAAAGAATGTGATTGTTGCTACCGTGTTTAACAGAAATAAAATAAAAAAAAAGATGCTGCAGGGTCATTCCATGCCAAAACCGTGAATTCACCATCTTTTTGATTTTGTTTTCATTTTCCCATGCATCTAGCTTTTTCTGATTTCCAAGGTCACCAGATCACCAAAACAATCATTTTCTATTCTTATAGAGCCTTCAAAGTTTATGACTGAGCAAATTTCATCATTTGGGCTGACACAAACCATAATAATGCCATTTCTAATGAGACATCTGCTGAAATTCTAACAGTCCAGCGCATTACCTGCTCATTTGTTGATACTTGTGGCCTCACTCCCATTGATCAAGTGAATTATGTTTACCTGTTGTAACTAAATCTTAATGTGATGCCCTTAATTTCTCCAGGGATCACTAAGCATGAATTATTTCTGCTGAAGAGTTTTTTAAATGCTCTAATTTGTTATGACCGGAGAAAAATGATGCCTCTCAAACGGTTGTGAACGTTACGTCAGTTCTTAACTAAAATTACCCCTCGTCACTTTCTTTTTTATTTTTGTGTTGAATTGTACTTTGCGGAGATTTCCTATGTACTTAGATTGCCTTTGATGGTGAGTTATGGGCGGAGTTTTGGATTTCGTCCATTACTCAGAACTGGGGACATAAATATCCAGAAAATCTTTGATTTCTTTCTTCCTCGCCAACAAGGAGATTGGTTTGAAAGAACTGGCCAACTACAAATAAAGTTACGTTGTTTGGTGCCAGTCAATACTGATTTTGCAGTGTTCTTGAAACTGTTTAAGTACCATAGGCCTATACATAGTGTAGATTCTTCGCTTTGATACCGTGCACTGAATTTGGTACTTGAAATTAATTGAGCAATTTCCAATACAAATTGTGTTTGAACCAAATGGTCTTTGTATTTTAATACTATGTGACGCAGAGTGTGTCTACCCAAGAATTGGTTTTAAAAATTGCCTACCAACCAACATATAAATTTTAGAAGCCTTCATCACCTTGTTTTGGTTTACAGCTGCAGAACTTTTATCTTCACTAGTCATAAAATCAGCTGTCCCTGCTTCCATGAACTATTCCTGGATTTAGTTGCACTTTTCTTGAACATTCTAGGGTTATGCTTTGACTATTGGGACTGTGAATGGCCAACCGCTCAGGGTTGGCTATCATGCTTATAGATGCCATCATACCACCACAATACCCGACTAAGGTTTTATATACTAATCCCCTCATTTATACCTCCCAGAGGCTATTCCATCCACTATCAACTGGAATCTTGGTATATTCTTTTTTGCCATCTGATAGAAGGCATTTCTAACAATCAAAATTGTTGGTAGTGCTCAATTTGCACTAGCTGGTCAACAGACCTGTGCAGACAAAGTCATTTCTTTTCTGATTACTTCCAGAGACCCTCACTTAAATAGTAGTTTTTCATTTTGTGGTCAACTGAAATGTAATAATCAACACATTTAAATATGAAGCCAGCAAAAAACAAAATTCAACATACTTTAAGATAATCCCATGATATACTTTTACGGTACAATTAAACTCATCATGCCAAGAACAACTAGAGGTCTACAGGCTATGCTCCATCCTGTCAAGTTTGTTGAATTTTGTGACTTTTTTCACCTGGGCACCTTTTTTTTTTGGCCTGTATCCTACATGTAGGCACAGCAGTATATTCCTAAAAGGTAGAATTCTCAAGGTCCAATTGGGATCAATCTCAAAAGTAGGGTCAAAAACATTAAAGCAACATAATACACAATTAGGTCTAGGGACATTTACCATTTCTACAATGGGGTCAGTGAATTACTGCACAGCAGGGTCGACCGTAAACTTCCGGAAGAAACCTATTTCTTCCTTAAGAATGGAAGAAACTGGAAAAAGGTGTTTCTTCCAGTTTCTTCGGAAGAAACTTGAAGAAAATTGGAAAACCTGGAAGAATAAAGAAATGTTGATTATGAACAACATACTAAATTATCACCATATTCATCTGCTTTGCACTTCAAATCATCACGGCGACTTTGTTCTTTAAATTTGCAATCTCGTCTGTTTGTTTTTTCAAAATTAAATTTACAAGTTTAGCGTAGAGGTGGGCTATATAGGGTCATATTGGGGTCATAGTTCAGATCACTTCGAACACCGGCTAGAATGATGACTTTAATTATGCTTTCCCTTTTTCGAAGAAAAAAATTAAAAATGTGCGAAAACCAGGGTGCCCCCACGAAAAATCCAAAATGGCCTCCGATTGGCCAAAATCATATGTTTGATCATACTTGAAAAGTTTTTGTTTAATGCACTTCATTTTTGTGGCAATACCCCTGTTTTGGCAGCAGGAATCATTCCATTCAACTTAACCTCACCACTGACTTTTCATTTTTCTCGATTGGCAGTTTTAGCTAAAATTGGACTGCGAGGCCGCTTTCCCCAAAGTAATATCATATCAAAGTTTTAAATTTAACTGGTGCGCCATCATTAGAATGTGATTCATCATCATTTTCTGAAGATTAGAGCTGTGTAACCCTTACCATTTTCCTGTTGCATCCATTTAAATTTGACACGAAAAGCACTCTCCTTGGACTATACAGGGGGGTCAACGAACGTTCTTACGTGTGGTTTCAATGGAGGGCATTTTTTTTGACATGAAAAGCCTACAGTTTTTAAAACCGCAACACTCCGCAGTCAAATTTTTTCATCAAGTGTTCCTAATAAAACTCTCTTCAATTTTTTAATGTTAAATCCCATTACCAATCGGATGCGCATTTTATGGGAAAGCGCCCTCGGCCAATTTTAAGCAAAAACGGCCATTTTCAAGAAAACGAAAGGCTATGGTGAGATGAAAGTTGCATAGCATGAATTCCTCATACCCCAAAACATGGGTATTGCCACCAAAAATTAAGCGAATTAAACAAAAAATAATTCGCGTTATGGTCAAAATCTAATTTTGGACAATAATGGCTGCCATTTTGGATTTTCGACGGGGCACCTGGTTTTCGCACTTTTTTTCATTTTTTTCTTCGAAAGTGGGATCAGGATGATTAGAGTCATCAAATGACCTGTGTTCGAAGTGATCTGAAACATTTGACTTCCTATAGCCCACCTCTATTTATAGCAAGTTATTATAAGTGGTGTGGGTTGGTGTGTTGTTTTGTGGGTTGGTGTGTGTTCCGTAGGATTTTCATGTTGCTGTTTGGGTTTCCACTAGGACCCAAACTGGTCAGGAATGATGGGGTGCAAATTTTCCTACTGCTGCCCCGCTTCTTCAAGGGGGCAAATGTTAGTACAGGAAAATTTCAATCGAGTCAAATTGTGTTTTAATGTACACTAACGCGATCGTCTCGTCCTAAGATTGAAAAGTAATATATTTGCCTAGGTTTCCAACCTTTAGTTAAAGCGGAATAGCCCCATAATGGTTAAGGTCACCCTGGGGGTAAAATGCTCCGATGTTGTTGAAAGTGGTGTCAATGATTCCTTGTGTCCATCATCTGAAACAGAAAATGCATTTTAATTGATCTTTTTGATAGCACCAGTAACCACTCCAGGAAAGTTTCTGTGACCCCCATAGGCCATGTAAAACCCTGCGACATTTTGCATGTCATGTAGCCACCAAATTGTCACACACTGTGTACAATAATACATTTTTGATCCCTGTGAGGCATACCAACAACTTGTCACCAGTTTCAACAAATCTGAGCATTAGGTAATTTACCCGCACCCCCATGATGGACGCTTTGACCATTATGGGGCTATAGCGCCTTTAACTAAAGTCGGAACGCTAGGCAAATTTATACTTTTTCTTATCCTTATAAGGAGCCAAACATGGTATGGACATTAAAACACGCAATTCGATCGACTCGATTTTAAAATGTTTCCCTGTTGTAACATTTTTGCCGCCCTTGAGTAAGGGGCACCTTCCGAAAATTTGCACCCCCATCATTTTCTGACTGCTGTTCCCTACTGAATGAAAAAAGCAAGAAAACAACTTTAAGCATCCAAATCTACGGGAACTGTTTTTCCTGCATACCAACCCACCTAAAAATCCTGCAAGTATATGTAATATTTTGTCACAATTTTGTTTGGATTTGCTATCAAATTATACAGATGATAATTGTACCTTATTTTTCCGAGTCTTCCCATGTGCCACATTTATACTATCACATTTATTGTAGATACAAACAATGAAAAAGCTGTTAAAATCTGTATGGCCATTTTTTAATTTTAAAATACAAATCATAAAGTAAAGCAACCTTAAAGTGTTCTTTTTGTTGTAATTCTAGTGGTAGAACCTGGTTTAGGGAACTATAAATATGTTGAAGATGTTCAAGTCTTTCAAGGAGACTTCTCTTGGCCTTGCTGGTGTGAAACGTGAGAATCAGTTCTTCCAGTAATTGTTTTATATTTAGGCCTTGTGAATAAATGTGAGTTTAATTATGCAATTGCAATGGGGTATGTCGGGGGGGTCCCTGAATGGTTATTTGAATTATTCATATATTTCATTCACTGTATACTATAAGCCAAACTGTATTCATTTGCTTAAAATGAAATTTTTTAAATGACTTTTTTAGTTTCTTCCGCTTTTCAGTGAAGAAACTGGAAGAAACCTGTTTCTTTTCTTCCAAGTGGAAAAAACCGCAGAAAAAACCACAGTTTTTTCCACCTGTGTAAGAAATTTGCGAACCCTGCTGCACAGGCATCAGGAAATCATTTTATTTTAAAGACCCTACAAGCACAGTGGTCCCTGCCAGGGTGCCCCTGAAAATGGGAAATTAAATATTTCAAAAAGTAACAAGGAGATTTTAAAGGAAAAATGTCAAAGTTATTCCTGTTTTCTCAGTTAACACCATGGGTAAATAGCTCCTGTGCTGATTTAGTTTGCTTAAGATTTACATTTTGGGTAAAATATACCTTGTTTATTGCAAAGCCCAATGACTGAATTTTGCTGAGAGTTGTGAAACTTTGATAACCCATTCTATGAGAGCGAATGGAATACATGGATTTCTGTTGGTGGACTCTCCTCAGCTTAGATTTAATCCCCAAGCAAAGTCATAGCAAAACTCATGATGTATGGTGAACTCTTTCTTTGGCCATGGAATGACCCTGCAAATAGTGCTAATTAAGTTATAAGAAAATATTTTGTTGTGTTTTAAAACTTGTTACTTTGAATAATATAGCACCACAATCAGGCTTGCAATCTGTTTGTATATACGCATTTAACAAAAATGTCACCTCCGAAACAACAAAATGATTAGATGGGTTTTTCTCTAAAACATGCACAACATGTTGTTTGTCAAATCTTATACCTATTTTTATTATCTTAAGAGATTTAGGAATCATAATTTAGTTTAAACACCAACAATTCATGCACTTCACTGTCAACAAAGACAGTTATGTGTCTGGCATGTCTTTTCACATGGCAACACAAAGTAACATTAAACACGATACACTGGTAATAGTCAAATTTATCTATCTGTATGTTATAAATCAGTTTATCATTTTTGATATGTTTCTTTCAAGGTAAAACAATCACGCAGTCAAACCCAGTAAGGCCTCCAAGCTCAAAAATTGAGCAATTCATTGCTAACAAATTAATGTCATCTACGAGACAAAAAAATTCAGTCTCAGGGGAAATTTTAAAGTTGACTGTGCAGCACCTTGTTGAGTGTCATCCCTAATCATAATGAGCATCACTACTAATCACTCTAACAGAGATATCAGCACGCACAAGAGATTTCTATTAAGCAAGTAAAGCTGAGATATTTAACTTGACTGTTTCGGAAGTGACAAATGTGTTGCGGAGGTGACAGGTGCTACACGAGGTCAACAGTGTTGTAATAATTTGAATATTTTGGTGTATTTTACAACCTTTTATTCAAGTAAGATGTTAGGCATGTTCAACATTTAAAGAATTTCAAACATGGTCATTGTCTCTCTTCTTTTAAAAATAACACTCTCATTTCATTGTTGCGGAAGTGCCGAAAATGTTAACAACGTAACAGTTAACATGAATTTTAATTGCGCACAAAATCTTAAAAAAGTGAAAGGATCAAACTTCTTTGCAACTACAGGCAAGTAATACTGTATTTGTTGCAATACACCAAAAACAGAGAGATTTCTTATTAAATCATAGGGAGTAAAGTTGTTATAAAAAAAATAGGCAAAGTAAAAAAAATAAAAAAAATGTCACCTCCGAAACGGTGAATTGCAACGACCTGTCTCCGGAAATGCGAGCAAGAAAAATGTGGAAACCAAAATAGCATTATAGATTGGACCTTGTCTATAATCAGAATAAAACAAAAAAACTGGAATTCCACTGCAGGTGACAAGTAACCAAGGATTTGAGAAAAAGTAGATGTAATTTGGGGACAACCAAAAGTGCCAATTTGACCACATAAATGGGCCCCAAATCCAAAGAAAAAGTAAGGAGGTTTGTTAAGCTGCTGAGTAGCTCCAATTAGGATAGTTACAAGCAAAATATCTTTGAAATCTTCATTGAATTAGTGAGTACATGTCATGAGTGTCAAAACTGTGAAAGTTTAAACAACTGATTGTGAAAATGGCCATTAGGTTGGTCTACCAGTGTTAGGGGAATTATCAGTCGCGTAGCGGAGTGGTCATAAAAAAAAATGGTCGGGATCGGTTCCTAGCCCCAGCACCATAACTTATGGGTCAGGCCAAATAGTCATCTCAGGTGAAATTCAAATTGCTTTGTATGAGTGAATATTGTAATGGTTTGAGTAGAGTAATAAGTGAAGTTCATGGATCAAAACAATTTTTTTCGGTCAAAATAGCGTCGTTTACGAGATATAAACAATTGAAGATAAATGGCGCCTTCTTGATGTGGTGGGACGGAATTGAAAAAGTGATATAATTAAATAATAATAGATGTAATACCAAAATTGTTTTGATATTTAAGAGGACACTTAGTAGATAATTTGTGGATACCAAAATATTTGACCTTGTGTTTCTAGAAATAAAAATACGAAAAAAATATAAATAATTCCGTCCCCCACATTTTTGAGGGTTTTTTTAAGTTCATGCACAGAACACACAAAAAATATAAATTTCAGCAAAACAAAACATGTCAACCATCAAATTTAGGGCAACTAATATTACTAAACAAAGAAATCATAGGTTTATAATACATTATTTGATTTGTATGTTTTTATTGTTTTTGAGTTTCTGAATTTTGTGTGGGACTGGGAGCTAATTTGGGGGTGGTGGGACGTAATAACACATGGATGGCCTGAATTTTGCAGTTATCAGGAGTTTTAAAGGCGACTTCAAACAACTAAAAATTATGCACTAAATGCTCTCATACTATAAACTAATCATTACCGCATCAAATAAGTCAAAACCGGATGAAAATCTATCTTCCTAACCTTTTTGCGAAAATTGAAATTTTCCCCTAGATATGCATGTTGTCCCTATGAAATTTTGCCAGTTTTGCGACATGGGCGAACTTTATGACGTCATTGTGACGTAATGCTAATCATGTTTGTACCCTTTGGTACATGGAAAGAGGAGGAACCATGTAGCTATCTAATTGGTACCTAAATCCAGTGTGTGATGTTCCTGTGTTCTGCTAGGCATTCGGGTACTCTCGTCCCGAGGGGGG
This sequence comes from Ophioderma brevispina, assembly GCA_023653785.1. Classification (NCBI taxonomy): domain Eukaryota; kingdom Metazoa; phylum Echinodermata; class Ophiuroidea; order Amphilepidida; family Ophiodermatidae; genus Ophioderma; species Ophioderma brevispina. Next base: position 15,065 of record JAMKCH010029009.1, read on the forward strand.
GGGGGGGTGGTGCCATCACTTTGGATCACCCTGTATCTTACCCTGTATCCTGGTGGATATTTGTTTTTGGATAAAAGGAGCGGAACATGTCAATTGACAATGATATATTAAATATTTGGCACCAAAAAAGGGGGTTTTACTTTTAGGCAAGCAGGTGAAAACCTGAAGGGGGTGTAACCCCCCCCCCGCCCCCTTGGTTTTTTTTTTTAAAAATTTAATTGCCTGGAAAAAAATTATAATTGGTGATTTGAAACTGCATTTTCGCAGTGTTAAAGTGAAACTGATCATAATCCATGTGGCTTGTATTAAGGCCTTGATTAAAGATAATTAATGCATGTAGGACTTAAAACAATTTGTAATATTGTGGAGTTGGCACTCAAATTGGGTCCTATTATCAGTCTAAACAACTGCTCACTTTGTTGATAGAGACTTATTGGTTTGGTTATAATGCTTTGTGTAAACCTATAATACTGTATAATGACCCATAAATAGTAGAGTAGATATGAGCATGACACATAAACTCTTTCGGCAAATTCAACCTATTTGTAATTTATAGTCCCTGTCAAAATTAAAGAAATTTTCAAATTCAATTATAATTTGTAACCATGGTAACAGATTTTTTAAAAAGGTAATAATACGCTTGTACTTGGGTAAAATAATGACGCTTAATGTATTGATTTTTCACGTTAAAAAAGTTTCAAGAAATTTTGTCCAAGTTTTGACACTTATACAATAACCAATATAGTAATGCGGGGCTGGGACAAAATTCCGTCCCACCACATTCCGTCCCACCACATCGACAATTTTTTTTAAACACATGCTATGTGAAATTGTGAGGAGTCTCATTTTTTCATTCTTGGGCATGTTTAATATTAGGATAGTTGGACTATATATAGTGTTAAAAATTTGATTCAAATCCTTGTACTTTTGATAAAAATTATACAAATGTTTGGTGTTAACAATTATGTGTAAGCTATCGTCCCGTCCCACCACATCATGAAACACTTGTGTTGCCATGGCACACTCTACATCCTTTGCTTTTCTTTTTGTTGTTTGGATATGTCTGATCACTTACTTGTTCTCACAGCACTAATTAGGATCGCATTAAAACAACACGAGGGAATGCACTGAAAAAGTGTCATCAAATTCGCGTCCGTCAAAAACGGTATTTTTGGCTCTGCCCCATAACTACCGGCCTTCATTGGGTAAGTGCCCCTTTCTTTCATTAGTCTTCTCGCTTCCGCCTCAAAGAGGATGGATGACTATTAAGTTAGTGGCCGTCCGCTTGGAGGTCGGTCCGGCCGAAATTGTTTTCGGCATGTTGCCAAATTAAGCCTTTGTTGCATTATACTGACTATTCTGCTAATTGCGATTTACGGGCGAGCTCTCAAAGTTCGGATAAACTGGGCTGTTTTAGTTCCGCCGGAGATGCCGGATCAACCAACTGTTTTAACTTTGGTTTGAAATTTTACTTGTCAACTGCCTTAGCAAATTGGTGACATCCCCACAAATGGGGCACGCGGCGCATGGGTGATTGCACCCATAACTTGTTTGTTCTGCTGTTCTGCCAGTCCAATGCAATCTGCCACAATGCTATGCCATCTAATACGTCTCGTACATGCAGGAGGCTGGATGTGCTGTTGGTCTCGCATTGCATTTGGGGCGTTGTTATGTTCGCTCTCTTTGCTGTCATGAGCTTTGGTAATATTCGTAACCGCGAAGCTCCAAACTTGAAGAGCCGAAATTGTTTTCCCAATGTTGTCCACAATTACCTTTGTTCGCATTATACGGACTATTCGACTATTGTTGGCGATGTACGGGCGAGCTCCCAAGTTCGATAAATTGGGGCTGTTTTAATTTCCGCCAGACTGCCCGGAGTCAACCAAAACTGTTTTAACTTTGGTTCGATTTACTGGCAACACTGACTTAGCAGAATTGGTGACCCCCCAAGGGCACCGTCCTATGGGTGATTGCACAAACTTGTTTGTTCTGCCATTCAATGCCATCTGCCACAATGCTTTGCCATCTAATACATCATCGGACATAGGCAGAGCTGGTTGCTGTGTGCCTACTGCATTATGGAGCCGTTGTTATGTTCCTTTGTTGTCGAGGCTTTGGCAATATTCGTAACGCTTGAGCTCCAAATGAGTGTTGATGAACGAATGTGAAATTGTTAAGGGGATCGGGATGTTGTGAGTTAATATACCGCAAGCTTAGATACTGTTGAATCTTGTTCCCTGGTTGAATTGAATGTCAACAAAAAAGGTTTTGGGATGTACAGATAGTATCTACAGAGAGAGCGGGGAGAGTCCCTACCCTGATAGCTGTACCATGATAGCGCCACCATTTCGAGAAGATAAGCTAATAGTTTATGCAGAGTGACGTTATACCGGGGATGACGTAGCATAATAGTGCCAAGTACGACTGGCGAACTATAAGCTACAGATTGTTGCCAGTAAATATTATAACCAAAAGTTCAAGAGTTGATTGCTCCGGCAAACTAAAATTAACAACATAGCTCTTCAAACCGCCCCAATTGCGAGCTCGCCCGTACATCGCAATTGGGTTTAAATAGCACGAAAGAGAACCGTGCGGTAAAAGGTAATTTGGCAACATGGAAAACAATTCGGACGGGACAAACCTCCAATCGGACAGCCACTAACTTAATAGTCTCCCATCCTCTTTGAGGCGGAAAAGGAATTAATACCGATTACATATCGGTTATGCTGTAAAGAGTTAAGGAGTTCGTGGACCATATTGTTAGGTAGGGCCTACCTCGGTTTGTGTTGAGCTTTGAAATTGAAGTACGGATTTTGTCAGGTACGGATATCGGATTTTGCTGCATAATGAAGCTTCATTTATGAAGTTGAATATAGTATTTTAGTGTGTTGCACTTGCACCGGTTAGGCAAGGCAAGGCCCTGTCCGATGCGGCGATTGAGCTCGGCCCAGTCAGCCAGAAGGTCACGCACACGGCGAGATTGCGCACACCCCGTAGACGTTGTACGGCGTGTAAACAATGAAAGAGTGGTGTGAAAATAGCGTTTTTTCGTCACTTCAAATCACTACTGCCTTAATATTATCACATTTTACACTCAATATAAATTTTCTTGGTCTATGAGGGTCATTTTAGTTGAAAGTAATGAAAAAAAAGAGGACACTTTCGGAAGGATTTGAAAGGGCAAAATTTTGCACAAAAACGTTTTTCAAAACGAGCCTAGAAATCTGTAATAGTTTTTACCTTTTAGAGTTGATCGGGACCTGTTTACCATTCTTGTGTGTAATTTCCACAATGATCCTACGTAAAATGTTAAAATTTTAGAAGTAGTAGTATAATGATGCAAACGGTTTTCAAAACCCAGCAAACCCAGGACGAGTAAACAAAACATTCCATAAAATACCATCGGCCATTGCTCACACGAAGGTGGTCACAGGGTGATGCACAATAAGGAGGCTTGCCCGAATAGAGGCATATGAGTGGATAATCGTTCAATCACCAAGGCCATGTTCCATTCGTGTCGTGTTGCAAGGGGGGGGGGGCCATTTTTGTTATTCTTTCTTGATTTTCTGTGTATCGGGAGTGTATCTTTGTGTCATAATTCTGTAAAGGGGGCCGGGGGGGTGGGGGGTGGGGGGGAAGGGGGGGGGGTGGGGGGGAGGGGGGTGAGAAAGGTTCCGTGGCCGGTGGGTGGGGCAGGGGGGGGGGGGGGGGGGGGGAGGGGGGGGGAGGTGGGTGGGGAGGGAGGGCGGGTGGGATGTTGGGAGGGGGTGGGAGTGGGAAGGGTAGTTGAGGTGGCGGGGGTTGGGGGGATATTGGGGGGGGTTGTGGGGTGGGGGTTTGGGGGTGTGTGGGTGGCGGTGTATGCGGGAGGGACAGGGTGTTGGGGAGGGGGATTGATGGGTAGGGGGAAGGGTTGGTGCGTCGGGGGAGGGGTGATCGGGGAGGGGGCTGTGTTGGGGTAAGGGGGGAAGGTTTGTGGTGTATCGGGGAAGGGTGTATCAGGGGGGTAGTGGGGAGGGGAAAAGGGTGTATATGGCATGGGATGGGATGTGTGGGGTGGTGACCTCATGAATCCTTGGTGACCTTGTGACCTCATGTACCTAGGGGACCTCATGGACCTGGGTGACCTCATGTGACCTGGGGACATGTGACCTCCAGGGGTGACCTCATGTGACCGGTGGTGAATGTGGACCTGGGTGACCTCTAATGTGACCTTGTGTGACCTCATTTGACCTCAATGACTCATGTGACCTAGACCTCAGGTGACTCGGGTGACTGGGCTGACCTAATGTGCCTTGGTGGACCCATGTGGACCATGGTGACCTCATTGTGACCTTGGTGACCTCATGGACCCTTGGTGACTCATTTGCCATGGTGACCTTCGTGACCTTGGTGACTTTGTTACCTCATGTGACCATGGTGACATCATGGGACCTTAATGACCCAGGTGACTCGGGTTGACCTTGGTGACTCATTGGACTTTGCCCCATTAACAAAAATCTGACGGCAGACGACCATCGAGTCCAAGACTGCAATTTGTATTTTGTAAAAATTTAAAAACCTGCAAACAAAATGCTAACAAATTAACAGAAAAGAACTGGTTCAGGGACTCATCCGGGTATGCACAGATTGACATTTAAGTGCCACCTGACATTTGACTTCTAGTGACCCATGTGTTCTTTTGACCTCCAAATGACTTTGATCCATTGATTAAAATCACAAATTTCAACAAATAACAACCTATATGTATACTTTCTGCAAGTGATCTGTGACCACAAAAAAAAGAACTGCACTGGGACGGGATTCAGGAGTATACACCAGATTGACCTCAATGCCCCTTCCTGACCCTTTGCACCCATTTTGAAATTATATACATTTTCCTCCAAATAAAGTTGTATTGCTACCAAACTTGCTAAAAAGAACCCCACTGGGCCCAAGGCCATGCAGATAAGTCAATGACCCTCTAATTAACTATGCAGGGACCTTTGACCCCATTTGTCAAATTTCTATAAAACCAATTATACAAAAGAAAATGTAACTGTGTTGTTTGTGACAACCCTAACTTGAAACAACCACTGGTTCAGGACTTTGGCGGGTATGCACAGATGAACTCTTAGGACCCCTATTGAACCTTAACAATATTTCTTCTGCAATTGTCTTAGAATCATCAAACTTTGCCATAAGAACTACTGGCACAAGACCATGGGTTATATATTTCTATTGATCTATAATGACCTTATGTAAACCAAGCCTATTTTGAAAAAACAAATATCTTTTAAAAACTCTTCTAAAAAAGAGCAAAAATCACCAAACTTGCACACAAGAAACTGCTTCATCCATTACAAAGCTACCACAAATACTCACACACCCCATCCCAACTACATCCCAATCCACGAACCACATGATGGGCGGAAGGAAGACTTGGTTGTGATCCACTGTTTGAATTACTATACTTACCTTTCTAAATCCAAGAGCTTCCGGGCTCTGCCCCTGGACCCCGGCAGGGGCTCTCTGCTCGGGACTCCTGGACTCCAACCGTTCAGGGCTTTCGGTTTGGGGCCCTGTGTAAGGTATACTGCGGTGGCAAGATTGGTTCGAGACGCAACAAGAATGGTCTCTAAGGGCCATTCTAACTAGGAAAACTTTTAATGCCTTAAGTGGGCCCCAACGCATGGGGGGCCTTTTTAGGGGGTTGTTCACCTAGAGCAAACGCAATGCGCATGAGCGGAACCGGAATTTTAAGATCCGGAAGTGGACGTTTTGAAACGTTAAAACAAAGCAAAAAAAGTTCTAGGCTAAGCCGAAAAAATCTCCGCAAATTATTATTGTTGAAGCACGGAATCTAGAACAGAAACAGAGGGTGTGAAAATAGAAAACATACATGTTATCAGCTGTGGCAAATTTAGTTACCGGCGAATGTGTGAAATAAAAAGAGAAGAAATGTTTTTAATATCATGTAGTACCGTTGAATTGATTGAAAAAAGGATTGTCGAAAAAGTGGCAAACATTTTCGATCTTCAATTTGACAGAAAATCGGCCAAATCTCAAAGCCATTTTTGGAAATTTGGGTTTCAAAATGATAGACTAAAATGCTACTCTGTGCTTTAAACGCCTAAACCTCGTGCAACCGTAGCCATGCATTTTTAAAGAGAAGATCGGGATCAAAATTTGGATGGCGATTCTGCAGGCATTGAAGTGCACAAGGCAGCGCTATACGTGTTGATACGGAACTTGCCTGTCATCCGGCAATCTCCCGAATATTCTACGCTGATGATGAGAATGATAAACTGACTTCGAGGGCATCTTGTACATATCAAAAGGGAAATCAGCCAAAAGCCCAGTTTTGGATACCCGGGGTTGGCTTGAATGGTCTAAATTAAGCCATTACTTAGCCTCAACCTCAAGTTAAATAAACACTAAGTTCCTAGGCTATAGGAAGATAGTGATACACCCCAATACATCAGTTTACTACACGAATCGTCCATCCAGTGGCCAGGGTCAATTTTTGAACGCCTATTTGCAGTAACTATGGTAACAGGGACCCCTTTATCACTGTCCTGGCGTGGGCTGGGATTGACCCACAGTGGTGATCGCGTGAAGTTAAAAAGTGAATATGGTGTTAACCTCAAATCATTGGGGTTGCCAGCGTTCAACCTACTAAACGGCCACATCCACCATCCAGGGCTAATTATTGAACAGAAGTCTAGGCTGATGCAAATAGCTAGTAGGTTAGTAGTACATGTTTTTATGACTAAGTAAACAGTTAGGCTGATGTACTAATAATAGTCTAGGTGGCTTAGTGTAAAACGGGAGCGGAAGAAAGCGCTATGTGAATTCGAAGCAGCACAAACCGATCATAAACTGCATGCGGCAGTTTATTTGTATCAGCACATACTAGGATCACACCCAGGGCTAATGCACTAGCATAGGTGGTGCCTGATGTTACTAAGTGCATTCGCTTCCATGAATCAGTGACTCTTCAACAACAATCAGGCATTTACTTGCGCTGGCATCCTTTAGTCAAAGCTCGTAATTTAAGCTTCGACCACTGGATATCGCATTTACGTTGCTGAATCGAGGAAGATCAAAAACTACATGGCAAGAATTCAGTGCATACCAGCCTAACATGCATCGGGGTTTAATTGTCCCAAAAATGCTCCCTGTCATTAATAGGTTTTGCTAGTCAACGTTCATTAATCATAAAAAAGTTCGCTAGTCATAAATTACAAAGGGGTTCGCTAGTCATAAATTAAAAAAGGGGTTTGATAGTCATGGAAAAGGAGTTCGCTAGTCATTGGACAAGGGTTCGCTAGTCAAAATTAAAAGGCTGACCTAATCATAAATTTTAAATTTAAACCATAAATCAATTGTTTTTTTTTGTCTTGAATTAGTTCGCACAAGTCAAGTAATACACCCTTTTCGTGTGGTTCGATGGACGGGCAGAAAATTCGGCTGTTTTCCAGGTCCGCCATTAATTTATAATCAGGGATCCCGATTCGGATAGCAAAACAACTTATTTTAGGATGAATACACAATTTTGAGCATTACCATTCACCATTATGCTTAATAACAAGTACCTGTCACAACCTGTGCAAACATTGAAGAAATTGTCCACGCCTTATTCTTGAGAAAAAGGAGGCGTTGGGTTCGGTGGAGGGGGGGGGGGAGGGTGGGGCGGGGGATTGGTGGGTGGGGGGGGGTGGTGGTGGGGCGTTGCGTGGGGGGGGGCAGGGGGGAGTGGGGGGGACGGGGGCGGGTGGGGTGGTGGGGGGGGGGTGGGGGGGGGGGTGGGGGGGGGTGGGGTGGCTGGTGGGGGTGGGGGGGGGGGGGGGTGGGTGGGGGGGGGGGTGGTGGGGGTGGCTTGGGTGGGGGGGTGGGGGGGGTGGTGTGGGGGGCGGGGTGGGGTGGGGGGGGGGGGTGGGGTGGGTGGGTGGGGTGTGGTGGGGGGTGGGGGGTGGGGGTGGGGGTGGGGGGGGGGGGGGGGGGTGGGGGGGGGGGGGGTGGGTGGGGGGGGGGGGGGGGGGTTGGGGGGCGGGGGGTGGGGGGGGTGGGTGGGGTTGGGGGCGCGGGGGGGTGGGGGGGGGGGGGGTGGGGGGGGGGGGGGGGTGGGGTGTCGGGGGGTGGGTGGCGGGGGGGGGTGTGGGGGGGGCGGTGGGGGGGGTTTTGTGGGGGGGGGGTCGGATGCTGTTGAGGAATTTTGTATTTGCTGATGGAAATTTGGCCTGTGTCCACTTTTAAAGGAAAAAGCCATGCAACTTTGTTGATGTGTAAACCATGTGCCTTCAAGTGCAGCAAGCAAGGGGAAATATACAGGATGTAATGAAAAAGGTTTATGAAATTTGGTAAAAGTTTTCACCGTTGCGGTGCCATCCACATTATGGCAAAACAGTCAACATTTGGGGAAAGGTCCCACTTTTTGCAAAGTCTACCCCTCCAGAATTCTAGCTGTGGGCCTGTTGAAAATGACAAAAGTCACATCTGGTTTCCAAAATTCTTTTCAGTTGACCTCTTCAATGGTTATGTGTTGCATGGATAAACCAAAAATGGACTTTTCATCATACGTGGGCCTAAAGTGCAAGTCTTGCTGTTCTTCGAGGATGTTTTTGACCAGATTGGAGGGTTAATCTTGCACAAAGCATGCCTACCTTAGTGAAGTTTTTGTAGGGGTTTTTTTTGTTACAATTTCGTTCACGCATTTTAAATGACTTTTGGGGGGGTTGGGGCACATGCCACACAGACTCGGGGCAAATTAAAGTCTAAAAAGCCCAAATTGATTGACAGCAGAGTAGTAATTTTTTAAAGTGCCAAAGTTTGTTTGTGAACTTCGTGTTTAAGATTTTAGAAAACTAGCATTTGTGACAGGAATTACTTCTACTGATGTGATTGCTGTGGTTCAGACACATCAACCCAACTGAAATTAACAAAATGCATGGCATATTTTGTAGTATACACTGTTTTGTAAGTTGTAATGTTGTGAATAGGGATCTTGTGTTTAGCATTTTTCTTTTTCAGTTTTGGGTTTCCAATTCTTAAAACTATGAAAGCTATAGAACCCCATGCGGTTTTGTATGTTCAGTAATTTACTTGTTACATCTTTAGAATGGCCTTATTACTTATGCACCCAAAATTCAGATGCCAATTTAAATAAGCATAGCTAGTGAATTAAATTTTGCTGCTTTGCACTGTTTGAAAATTTATTTTGGTTTGTTAGAGTTGACATAGGAAAAAGAAAAGGATCAACACATTGAAATAGGTTCCACACTTTTAAACCACGGAATCTATGTTATTTCCCATTTTATTTCTGCAAAGGAAAATTGGAAGAACTCATTATAGATTCAGCCATGGCTGAATTCTCAAAATTCTCTGCAAACTTCTCCAATAGGTTATCCTGTTCTTCTCAATTGAGGTGGGCTTTGTATGTGCGTCGTGGCACAAGTATAACAGACAAATTCCACAGAACAAACTTAGGGGCACACATCTTCAGTTCTTAATTAATTTTGTGCCACACAATATACACGCCACAGACGTGTTATTGGGACCGCTGTACGCTTAAATTAACGCTTGAAACCTGAGGGTATAACAACCAAATAACGACACGAGGTTCAGGGAGCTGGAGCTGCTAAGGGCCCTGGCCGGGGTCAGGGGGAAAGCCCCAATGTTGGTCCTGAGGGAAATGCCATGCTGTTTTTTCTTTTTCATTTTTTTGGTGACAGGTAATTTGATCCTATTTCAATGTCCACTCTTTTCTCACATTTTAAACCCCAGGGGCTGCTTTGCACTCCCTCCGCACCCAGCTGGCTGCGTGCAGGAAAGTGGGCCACAAATTTTATTCTGTTGTGATTGTAGAACTGGACTATGAAAGGTTGATGTAGTATCAGTTAAGAGGCAAATGGGTCGAATTAGATTGTTTTTTCAAAACAAACATGGGAAGGCACAATGGATTCTTAGAAACTTAAGTTTTTCCAATATTTCACTGATTAGCCTGAACAAGTTAGGCATATCCACTGTTGTAAAATAGTAATACATGTAGTGCCTATTACCAAAAACTATTTTGTTAAAAGGTAAAGGGCATGATCCACAACCTTGTTCCCCCACACTTAATTTAAAAAAAAGTTTAAATTTTTATATCATCTGACCTGTTAGTCTTATTAATCTATGAGTAGCCTACCTAGTGCAAATTAAGTCGTATCTGTAAGAAATTGGCATTTTTGTATTTTCTGTCTCAATTGAACGCATTAAGCACAGTGGCCAATGGGGACCACGTAAAACCAGGTAATTGGTTCATACCAAACTGCAATACACCATCAACTAAATTAGCTTTTCTCAAAGTTAATAAAACATGAATGAACATGAAGTGTGGAATCATACTGCCATTTATCATCGATGGCTGATGTACTACTAGGCTTATGCTAAGCTAGCTTGTGGTTATCTTTTATTCAGGAGAAAACTGCAATTCCTTACATAGTTTTCATGATTAGTGTGTACAATTAGACATATCCACCTTAATAGAATTATTTGCCGTATCGTAAAACATGTACAATTGCATGGTGTTTTGTCAGGCTTTGAATTACAATTTAAGATTTACATCTTAAAAATACATTCCACTTGCATCAGTGTGAAAGTTACATGCACAGCCTGATGTAAACCTCTACTAACATTCATTCAGACGTGGTACATTTAGCCTTTTTGACAGTCAGCTCAATTTCTTATTTCAACATCCAATTACAGTCAATGAAAAAAGCTAAAAGTGAATATTCTACAGAATCAACAAATTTTTTTTAATTTCATGACTCACCATTTGCATGCAGGATACAAAGTTACTTGAACAGAGAAAGTGACATGCACCGAGGAAAGGGACATGCACAAATAGGACAAGTGACATGCACCTGTGCACCTGGGTATCGAAGCCTGTGTGTTGTATGCCAGATTTTATGGCTTAAAAGGGCTTACTGTATTTTGGCGAAACAAAACGAAACAGAACTCCCATTTGGATTACACGCTTTATCCGTCATGCATGCATTGAACGGCGCAAAATTGGCACTTTTTTCGACACATTTTCAACTGTAATCTACATGTTAAAAAACATTTCTTTTCTTTTTATTCACACAATTTCGCCGGGTAACTAAATTTTCACACAGCTATAACATGTCTGTTTTCCTTTTTCACTTCATCTTAGTTCCGATCTTGCTTTCAAACATTAATAATTTTGATATTTTTCTGCTAAGCCATTAGAGCTTCATTGCTTTGTTTACGTCTCAAAACAGCCTCTTCCGGGATCTCGAAATTCCCGGTTCGCGCATGCGCTATGCGTTTGCTCCACCGTTACGTTAGTTGCATTGTTTTATATGCTCACTACACTTCCAAGTACTTTTACTGGTGCAATAACAGTTTACACCCCCGACAAAATGTCTAGCGACGGCCCTGCCAATCGCGTACGCCAATGCATACAAGGTATACATGAACCCCTAATTCATGTATGGAAAAGTGAATGGAAAATTCATTTTCAAGTATGTTTGGTTAAAGTAATTTTGCACTATCGCAATTTCCGTTCACAGTGTCTTGCCAAGTAGCAAACAAATACTGGCTATTCCATGTCAACACTCGAGTTGTGCACCGCAGCATGTCATGGATTTTTTTTCTTTTTTGGTGTGGTGATAGCTATGCTGATGAGAAATGAAAAATCCTGAATTTTTTTGAGAGGGCCATAAACTTGTAATGGAACCCTCTACAACTTTGAAAATCACTATCTGGGGTATTCTTGTGGTGTAGAATTCAATTCTGGCATATAACATGACAGCTCCTTTATTTTTAAAGTTGTTTGGGTTTAAAAATATGCAATATTATGAGTTTGTCTAAGTAGCGAGTTGTACATGGGCAAGTTGAGTTGGTGGGCGAGTTGAGGAGCGAGTTGTCGGGCGAGTTGTGATCCATCAAAGTGGAGCGAGTTACGACAAGGTGGAGGCGAGTTACGACAAGGTGGAGGCGAGTTACGACAAGGTGGAGGCGAGTTACGACAAGGTGGTGGCGAGTTATGACAAGGCGGTGGCGAGTTACGATAAGGTGTTGGCGAGTTGCGACAAGCTGTAGCGAGTTGTGCCAAATTAGATATTTTTTGGTATAATTTGATAATTTGGTATATCTGTTGCCTTATACTAGTATAAAGGCTAATTCTACCAACATTAGGTTAAGGTAGAATTTTTGGCTACAGTGTCCTGGACAAATTTTGGGTAAACGCTTCATATAGATGTCCCAAGCATGCAAATGAGGTATTACAATTGATTCCATCAGCATGCAAATGAGGTATTACTATTTATTCCATCATATGCTGTATGATGTTGTGCATTAGGGCTTGACGGAATCAATGGTAATACCTTACTTGAGACTTCTATATGAAACAAACTTTTGTTGACAATTTTATAAGACAGACTTGTATTTTTGATGCATTTTTGAAATATTTCAAATTTCACAGTTCAATTTCCCATAGTACAGGGAAGTGATTTTGGCAATGTGCCAAACTGATATTATTTTTATAATTGAAGAATTATTTTCATGGCTATGGTTAAAAAATATTCTCAGCTAACTTCCGTTAGTGCCCAAGAGGGGGTTTCATGGGACCCCACTAATTAACTCATTGATGGCTTGGCCGATTTTAATTATTTTTTTTGGCAGTCCAATGTTTGTGGTATTTTGTAGTATTTAGGGGTTTGTTATGACATTACGGGTGTTAGGTACGTACCCACAAGTCTCAAGCTGAGACTAGATGTTGACATCACAGAACCAGATGTTAAAAGAGCTGGCCTTCAACTTACTGTCAAATATTAAATTGGAACCCTCTGTGAAGGTGGAGTCCTGTCTTTCAGTCTTTATATACTTCCACAATGCTTTGTTGGATATATCATTTTCATCAAAGACATTGTTTTAGTGAGACCTGGAGTTCTGGCATTTTTTGGGGTGGGGAAAGCTTGTGATACTGTTTGAATTCTCCAATCCAGTATAGTACAATCCCTGTTTCTTTTTACTCATTATCCAAAACTTGTGATCCATATATGATTTGTTATATCCTACTTATACTACATATTTTTGATGGAATATACCTGTTCACAACATGGTTAATCTGGACTTCCAATACACTTGAAAAAAGTGGGAAGCTGGATCACTGGTACACTGTAAACCGTAAGTGTTTAGATTTTGTCACAGTTCAACAAAACAACAAAATCAGAAATACAAACTTTTTCTGTCAAAAGGTGGGTATTAATTAGACCACTGCTCCTATAAATCACTAAAAAGCATTAAAATTCAGCATCCTTTTCCCCATTTCTAAATCAGGATGAGAATTTCTAACGTGAACGCCTTAACACGTTTTGAAACACTGTTAAATGTGCGACAAAGGCATTTAGAAGCTAACACTATAGTGTTTGTGTCTAAACACATGAACGTCATGCAATGGCGACGTGTTTAGAATCTAAACACATAAACATCATGTTATGGAGATGTGTTTAGAATCTACACATCTGAACACATGTTCAGAAATTAAATGCTTAGACATGTCTCAAAAGTGAGACAACATAGTGTTTAGATACGTGTTCAGATCCAGAACACTTGGATTTACAGTGTTGACTTAGAAGATGGAAAATTTCCATTTTTGTGGTGGTCATGTCAGTTTTCCAATCCAGAGAGACTTTCTAATAAACTTCTTATTGTATTTTGGTTTGGTGTTGTGCATAAAGTAAAGCATTCAATGATCAATTATTTACATTTCCACTGTAGTTTGGATATGTAGTAAAAGCAAGCCTACTTAGCCTAGGATATTCTTCATCTTTAATAATTGTAATCCATGAAGTATGCAGATGTCCAAAAATCATGATAATAGGGAATTCACACATTTGGTTAACTCGACTGAAATCCATTGCATAGGACACAGTCAATGTCAGCTATAACAAGTCCTTATGGAAGCTGAAGTTTTAAGCCTACTATTTTCTGTTTAAGAAACATGTACTATACTTTATAAACAGATGAAGCAGATGATTGTTAAAAATGGGCTAGATGAAACGTTTGAAGCCTAGACTGGACGGAATTGGGTCTACAAAGTTAGTTGCTGGTTATTTTTAAAATATAGTTAACTTATCAATCTGCGCACGACTGCAGTTCCAGACTTACATTGGTGAAGATGTGAGTTTAAAAGACAACAGGGATGTTAGCATAGCCTCAGGTTGCTTATCATTCGCCTGATCAAAATCAGTTTCCGGGGCTTACCACGAGGAGGTTGATAATCTTGAACCCCAAGAGTGGAAAAGCCCAGGGCCTGATAATATACCAGCAGAGTTTCTGATGCACTGTGGCCCACAGTGTCTTGAATAGCTCCAGGAGTTCTATACATGTTGCCTTACCAACCAGTCCTTACCCAAGATCTGGAGGAGCTAGGAGGGCTACCATCATCACACTCCCCAAACCAAACAAGCCTGTTGACAACCCCAAGAACTACCGCCCAATATCACTACTGTGTGTTTCCTTCAAACTCCTTGAGAGGCTGATCCTGGCCCAGCTGGAACCAGTCGTCGAATCCCATTTGCTTGATGAACAAGCAGGATTTCGCCGTGACCGGAGCACTGTCCATCATATTGTAAAACTAACAAATGATGTTGAGGAGAGCTTTGAGAAGCGTCGTAAGGCAGGCGTCATCCTAGTGGACCTTACTGCAGCATCTGACACTGTGTGGCACCAGGGCTTGCCAATCAGCTTTTCTCAGGACCATCCCGGATCGTGACCTTGTCCAATTCATATTTAACATGCTTTCAAAACTGTACTTTGTTTCTTAAGACGTCAGTGATGGGGCCAGCGCAGGGTCGACTACCGTCGATCTTAGTAATGTAGTCCCACATAAGTATCAGTATCTGGCTCCCAGGCTGTTCAACTTGTATAATCATCACATACACCTCAAACACACATCTAAGACAATATGGCTACAAACACCAAACGATCTTGCCCTTCTTCACTCTCGAACAGAAGCTGGTTTGGACTGATAAGTCCAAAGTACCTTACTGCTATATGGGCCCTAACTTCACTATCTCAGACCGGTGAGACTCAAGCTGAGTGAATCTAAGACCACCGCTACTGCCTTTCATCTTACACCAAGATGCTCATCGCCAGCTCCAAAACAACCTCAATGGCGCGCCTCAGCCATGCAATCCTACACCCAACTGGGGTTGAAGCTTGATCTGCAGCTTACTTATCGGCAGCATTCTGAGAGTCATTATGTGCAAAGGCATCTTCGAGGATAACCTCCTGTGCCGCCTGCTAGATCATTCATGGGGTGATGTCCATCCACTCTACGGACACCACCGCCCTGGCCCTGGTTGTACAGCACGGCTGTATATATGACCGCCCCAGCATGGTACGTACTAATAGCACTCACACAAAAAAGCGGGACCACATACTCAACGAGACCATGAGAACAATTATGGTGCTTTAGGTGTCCTACTCCATCCGAGTTCAGGTATTGCACCTGCAGGTTCGGAGTGAACATCACACACAAAAAAACTGGCGAACAAGGTCTGCTGGACACAAGCACCTGCTGCATGATACTGCCACCCAAAAGAATCACACCACCTTGGCAGACAGAGACTGTCAGACTGCGCTCTCGTTGACCTCTCGTCGACACGCCACTGAAATCTCCAGCTCCCCCTTCAACATCTCCAGACATGGAACACTGCCTGGCTAGATACCCCAAGACCAGACCAATTTCACTATCAAAAACTATGACAGAACTCCCACTCCCACCTTCCACACATGGAATGGGTCACTTTGACAGGATCGAACAGGAGCGGTCTCGTTTCACAGCAATATGCCCGCACCGATGGGGACTGCGACTATCCAGCCTGCCAATATGGCTCACCATCACAAGACTGCAGATCACATTCTCGATAAGTGCCCCTACCTTCGCTCACCATGGATATATATAGACCCTCAAATTCAACCAATCAAAACAGTGAGCTGTCACCCAAAATTCAACACATTTAGCTGCTGTCTCATATGCAAAAAAGCGTGAAACTTGAAGATGGAAGAAAGATTTCCTCCTGTATGGTCCCAAAATACTTTAACAGAAAAAATGACATATATCACTACTATATTGATTGACAGCCACTTGTTGTCATGGAGGGAAGCAAATAGTTGTCAGATAGTTCCAGGTATCTGGAATAAATAAGAGGGAAACAATGAGCTCAAGCCACGGTGAGATTGGAAACCATGGTGAACTCCAACTTATGAGCTGGTGTTCAGCTATTCGCATTGTTTGATCCACATTTCCAAGGTTAGCCTGGTTACTTCATGGCCCTTCTGACGGTAGTGCACCATGGTTCTCAGAAAAAATGAAACCATTTTTTTTTTTTTTTCCCACACCTGCCAGCAGGTGAACAGACTTGGCCTTCTTCGGAGGGGCGAATTATTGTACCCCATCTAAACAAATTGATTCCAGAGAGATGGAATTCAAAATCCTTTAAAATGACGGAGGTTCATCTCACTTCCACTCTATCAGTGTCATGCACTAGGAATTTTTAAGGAAAGCCTCTCTGAGCACATCTGCTCTATAGAGGAATTTAGAGCCAGTGTGGATCATGCCTGACGAGCTCTTACCCTACCATGCAAATAAGTTTGAAGATCCTAAAGACCAAAACAATGTAATGATCTTGAAAAAGATATATACAGGGGGACAATTGAAGCTGGCAATTTGAAAGAACTTAAAATTACCAGTAACAAACATCACCCATATAAAGGACTAACTTCTTAAAGAATGTCTTGAACCTTGGTGATAATCCACTGCAAAGGATTGACCTGAAGCCTGTAAATCCTAATTCTCCTTCTCTATAACTTCAAGGTTACCGTGATGATCAGTTACCAATGGATACCACCTTATTATAATGAGGAACTCAAAAAAACGTGTAACTAAGCTCAGTAGGTAGAAACACATGGACTGACAGATCCCGCTTTCATATTGAAATATGAGCATTTCCAAGAGCAAACTCCCACAGGTGTTGATCATAATACCTTACCTACCCTGAGTTCTGCAATGAAATCTAAATGGATGATAAATTATAAATAATTTTCCATCTATGGCATCTCTTCCCAGAGCAAGGAATCTCCACCAGCCTGGAAACTACAGATGCATCTACTATTGCCACAAATGTCTACAAATTCTTCTCAATCATATTACTAAACACATTGATCCCATTTTTTGAAGGATCCATAAAAGGAATTTTGTAGGAAAATATAATTACCCTCCACAGATTCTGCACTTCGAATTAGTCTCCAAAAGAAGAGGAAGTCTAGGCCTTTGGTAGTGCGAACTCGAAGGTAATGATGCACAATCTGCTGATTTAAAGCCAATATCAGTGATTTCTTTCAAGAATCGCACCCCTATTTTTCATAAAGTCCATTTTTTGCACTGTTGTATTGGAAAGGACTCATAGTGGCTTTAATTATGGTATAGCTGATAAGATATTAGTAAGAGCCTTAATAAATGACAACTCAGCAAGTTTTGTGAGGAACATGGCTGGTCCCACCAAGCAGGCACTTAGTTTGGAGGCATGTAGTGTGATTGCAAGCATATGGACACTCACTAGCAATCTGAAATACCTTTCAGGGCTGATACGCAACCTCAATTTTAATACAGTTGAAGGTACTGTAGTAAAAACACCCCCTAAAACACACCTTACCAACTCCAGAGGAGCTTTTACAGCTTGTCCCAGTATTTGAAAAACAAGCGTCTGACCAAGGAATTCACTACCACAACAGGAAATCTTCAAGCAACACACGGGATCATTCCTTTCCAACGACTATCTATTGTGCCAGACAGCAGACACTACGAGTGATAAGGGTCTTCCAATTGGCAGAAGATCAGGGCATCAAAGTAAAAGTAGCTTGACCGATCTTACTATGTGATGTTGCATGACTGAAAGGGGTGGCATAATATGGCCAAGATCCACTTTTTGCTTTTGAAGAGTCAGTCGCTAAAGTGAACTAATGCCGATGCAAAGAAGACCAGAAGCCTGATTTCGATGAAAAGAGCAAAAGGGGGACAAGCATGGAGTGCCGCAAGTAGCTTGGTGTCATATGATGCCTCCTATGGCCCCGGGCCTATGGCATTTGTGGGTGTAGTTCACCAGGCATTGCTTTCGAGCAGGAACCAAATAATAGCAGACCTCCTTCTGTGGAGTGGCAGCAGACGTTAGGAGGGTCTGTGTAGGTTAGAGATACCGTATTGCTTTTGATGAAGTGGCAATAGTAAGGATGTTTGGCAAGGTGTACAATGTCAACCGATATGTCCTGATGGAGGTTTGAAGGATGATTGATTCGATGCATGCTTCAAAACTGCCTTCACAGTTGTTTGGTCTTTGGATGAAAGCGGGGGGGACTATCACTCATCCATAGTCACAAATAGTGTAATAAATCAACGCATCTGTTGTACCGACAAGGTGTGAAACGTGGAACAGGTGTCAGAGCCATGACACCCACCTTCTTCATGCTTAGTCCTTTATCACAATATTTATCTACAAGAGAATTAAGTCCTAAAAACCTTGTGTTGCCACATGGCAAGTTTGGGATAATCCATAATCGTTATTGTTACACACAATCAACAATCATTCTAGGGAGCGGCCGACCTTGAAAAGTGCTCTAGTTTTTCGAGTTACCCCTCCCCACAGTACAACAAAACCCAACCAACCTTATGTGAAGGATAAATATATAAGATTGAAGAAAAAATGAGGGTTGTGGTTGAAGTTGAAATATTTGGTGGCAGGGCTGATTTCTATGCCGGAACAAAATGAAATTTGGGCTGCCAGTTAAGCGAAATTATATTTTTTATATTTTTTAAGGTAATTAAAAAATTACAATCTTATTTTAGAGTATCCTTTTTGTTCGTGATATAGGCTTTAACAGTGCATAAAGGTTAGGGTAATACTCGTTGTGGTGACATGTGATAAAAAGGATGCTTTTTTTAGGAAAAAAGGTGATTTGGGGCTAAAATTCACCCTTTATATATGAAAATAAAACAGAATGAAATCTATTAATCTAAAGTCATAGATTGATAGTATCGCATGATGATTAAAAAAATTTGTTTTGCTAAGACATTAATAATTCTTGATATGCTTAAGTTTTTCGCCCCCCAAAACGTGATTTTTTTACCCAAAAAACCACCCCTGCCACCAAAAAATATTTTAGACCACAACCATCATTTTTAAAATTATTTATTACTACTGTGAAAATGGTGGCGTTTTGTTTGTACCGAGGGGAGGGTTGCGACAATTTTTGCACTGTCCAAAACGCGTCCACTCTTCTTGGTGGGGTACAGTTGGGTGCATCGTAGCTATACATGATATAGTTTGTAATAAAAATGTTAATAATTGTAATATACAACATTACAGCAAAGAACATAATTCTAGAAGCTATTTTCTGAGTTACTCTGTGAACTCTTAGGGCTAAAGAATGTGTGGTTGGAAGTTATGAGCAAAAAATGTGCCCAATTTTGGTTGGGACCAAAATTAAGATTACAAGGTACTCTTTGGGCTTATAAAATCATGTTTTTAGCTCTACATCAAATGGATTGAATATTGGCGGAACTTTACAGATGGGGATGTGGGGAGTGAAGGCCATTCTATCAAGATGAAAATTTATAAACCTAAAGTGACTACACGCTATTTTAGTGTCACCTGCCTAAGGCAGAAAGACACATAGAATAGGGATCACTTTGTCCACTGTATCTGTTGTTGATTGTCTGTTGTTGTTGATGTCTGTTGTGTTGATGTATGTTGTGAATAAAGGGTTAAAGGAAATATGTCATGAGTCAGATATTTGGAAAACTTGGTATGGATGGAAAGCTTAAGAGTAACGTAGATTACATATAAATCTAAATAAGTTGAAAATTGTCACATTGTTGAGTATTTTGCCCTTTGAATTTTCAGCCCAATAGCTTACTCAGAAAACGATTCAGACAAAATCCACATCGCAGGCAAATGGTGACGTCAAAGTGACGACCATCATATCGCAGTGTTGCCACTTTCCTCTTCGAGTGAAACGCCAGGGGGGTAGGACATGCCATACAAACAGGCAACAGCCGGAATTCAAATCGGCATCAACATCCGGCGCGAATCGAGTGCTGTACTTTCAAAGAAGTACCGGTAGGAGGGCGCTAATACGCGTATCGGACGGTTACACTAGACTTGCCTAAAGTCTAGGCATGGTCACGAATATTTAAATCTAATGACCGTGATTGGAAAGTACACTATTTTGCAGCGGGGTAATCCACTAACCCCGACGGATTGTGAAGTCAATAATTTATCATTATTTATCATGATATTACTAAGATGTGTTGAACTAGGGGTTTACGAGGGAGATTTTGTAAGGAATGAGACAAAGGCCTACATAGTAAATGCACGTAGCCGTTCCACAAATTACCGTTTGGAAATCCCCAAGCCCAATCGAGCAGGTCATAGGTGCAACATGACATCCCCCATTTGTTGATGAGGTCAAAGGTACATACCAAGGTCAAAGGTCATGTGAGGTCAAGTTGTAAAATAGGCTTCAAAATGTAAAAATAACCTCATGTGAAAAGTTGAAGTCATTATTGGAACCAAACTTGGTATAGGTGCAACATGGGATCCCTAATTGTTGATGAGGTCAAGGGGCACATACCAAGGTCAAAGGTTGTGAGGTCAAATTGTTAAAATAGGCTGAAAATGTAAAATTAACCTCATTTGAAACGTTGAAGTCAATTGGAACCAAATTGAGTCATAGTGCAACATGGGATCCCTCATTTGTTTGAGATCAAAGGTCACCTATCAGTCAAATGTCATGTGAGGTATCCTGTTAGTACTCATTTAGAGTATCTAACATGTCTATAGGTTTGTATGTCTTGGAATCGACGCACATCTGGCAGTGATTATATTCCAAATAAAGAAATAACTACTTCATAGATGAACCTCAATACAAATATCGAATAGGCCTCCTTCGGATGTGAAGATTTTACCACAGTATCCCAATGAAAGAGTAGGGCAAATTGAAGTCCCACCTGTACCACATCACCATCCAGAGGCCAGATAGCAAAAATAGTGTTATTCTAAGAGATGTATTGAAGGTTTCAATTGATTTTATGCGGGGACCTTTCAAGTGATTGTATAGATGATGTGACATTTGTTTATGTTTGTGGGCCCCTGTTGGTTGTAAGAGAGGAAAACTGGCAGGCAGAAGCCCCTCTACTTGCACAGGGAATTTCGTTTTCTGCTATGACATTTGGCTTTCAACATTCATATTAAGATGCTTGCTAAGCTACCAGGTTGCATATTGTAACCGATTTAGATCAAGGCAAGGTCATACAAGTAAGTATTGACCAGATTTTAGTGGTTGTCAATGAACGACTGTAATATTTGCCTGCCAGAAAACAAAGATCGGAACCCGACTGTCAAATATGTTGACTCATAGGTCACATATCTATAGCATGTGGCATTGAGGGACTCTAATTGAAGGCTATCTCTCGAGCATTACTGATGAATAGAGCTTGGATGACATTTCCAACTTTATAAAAAAAATTAGAATACAGTGACATTTGTGAAACACACTATATAATCCACATAAAAATTCTAACATTCCATCATACACCTGCTTTATCAGTCCCCTCCTCCATATCCTCTATCCTGCCATTCCTCCCCCCCCTACGCTCCCACCCCCTTTTTATACTTTCTACCCCCCCCCCTCTCTACTTTCCTTCTCTGTTGGCAACATGGCCGCTCCCATCAACCCAGCGAGAACAATAAGCAAAGCGTAGCGTGATGACTCCTTTAAATTGGATGTCCATTTAAGAGATATCTACAAATCTCAAAATGATTTTTTGTTGCCATCTTTATTAATTATGTGGCCCTGTACAGGTCTTTCCATTGTATGCAATGCGCTATTGTGATTAATACCAAAAAAATAATTTTTAATTAATTTTTATTATTAGATTTACAGGGTTTGTAGGTTACAAACACACCAACCAGTTAATGGTAATGAGGTCAATTTATTCTACCAACAAAATCAAGTCATGTTTATGTGGGGATTGGTTGGATCAAAAAAGGTCAGTTCAAAACTCTGCATCCTGACTAAACTCACTAATAAAATAACTAGCTCCTTTGCTCTCTCTGTCTGTAATTGTTTACATTCAAACAGACCCGCTTTGGTACAGAGAATTGACAGGTTTGTTGATCATTACCAGATCTGGTTAAAAACAACTCTTATGAGAGGTTACAACATTACTGCTTTTGTTAATATGATGAAAAAAAGCACTGATTTGGCATAGAGGAGGCAAGCTTAGTTATCAGGAAAAAATCCCAGATTTAATTGATTTCATCTAGTGAGGAATTACATTGTAAGTTTTGAAGTCTAAAAATAAATTGAAATGGACAAAAGGAGAGTTTCTGAGGATGCAATTTCTATAAATTTGCACTTAAATTAGTTGTTAGAATGACTGCCAAGAACTTTTCAAGGGTTTCTGAGCAAACAAGTAGAAACGAATACCAAGTTTGAAATGCTGCTGTCATAATTGCCTAGAGCCAAATGCTTGGGTTTCTTTTAGGAGGACAAAACAAATACTATGTCAAATACTATGTTTACTAAAAACAACTTTTGGAGTATTCACTTAGGTGTGATTGAATACAGTAAATGTAGCCTAACACCAAAACAAAATACTAACATTTGCTCACAACATTAGAATCAACAGAAATTTGGAAGTAGCTTTTTTAGGAATGTAATTACCCATGAACAAAAAGTAAACAAAGAGGTTTCACAATGCAATAATTAAGATCCATTAGTCTCTCAATTTGAACCTGGGATTTGAAAGAGGACATTACTAGGAATAAAATACTGCAGACCTAATTCTGTGCGCATACAAAAATATGTATAGGATGCCTGAATTCCTGACAGGATATGTGCTTAAGTTAGTATATCCAGTAGGTTTGAACTTCGATGTCAACTTAGGCCAATAGTTCACATGCATGGGTCATGGTTATATTTGGAACCATCCCCTCTGAAAACCACTTTGCCAGTGGGATTTTTACCAAAATTTAGTCATTACTTCGACGCAAACCACAAAACTGCCTCCAGGAAAAAAAATAAAGAAAAATCGATTGTACGATTCAAAATGGCGGTCCAAAAACTTAATTTTTGCA
Organism: Ophioderma brevispina; assembly: GCA_023653785.1. Taxonomy (NCBI): domain Eukaryota; kingdom Metazoa; phylum Echinodermata; class Ophiuroidea; order Amphilepidida; family Ophiodermatidae; genus Ophioderma; species Ophioderma brevispina. Next base: position 38,254 of record JAMKCH010029009.1, read on the forward strand.
ACGCGCAAAACCCCCCCCCCCAATTCTCACGCCAAAAAAATTGAAAAACCACTTACAAAAGACTTTTTCATAAGTTTGAGCTCATAATAGGAGAACATTAAAACATTTAACATTGCTGAAATCAAAAAATTGAAAAAGCTACTGGAGTACGATTTAAGGGGCAAAACAAATTTGAAATAGCGCCCACCAAAATGCTGCTATGTAAGATATTAAACACCATGGCGATTGATTTTTTTTTTTCCCATTAAAATAATGCGCAGATGATATTTAGGGCCAATTAAATTAAATTTTGGGCAAAAATAATTTACTGTTAAAAATGGTGCACGAGCACGGGGGCAGATTGAAAAAAATGTTAGGTCAACACTCGACCCCCCCACCCACCCCCCACATAAACTTAGTGTTAATATTATAATTTAACGTTGTTGGCGTTTTGTTGTTGTAGTTGCCGTCGTCATCATTCATATGCTGCACTGGATAACTGCAAAAGAGTGAACCCAACAAAGAATAAATCATCCAGGTTATGCTTAATTTTGTGTCAATATCTAGATTCATCTGTACTAAATAGGTTGTAATTACAGTGTAAAAAAATTGAAAATTTCAATCCTTGTGTTTTTCGGTTCGGCACCCACCATTTTTATTATGAAGAAGACTAATAAAGACCCACTACTGTTTTACAATTTGTGACAGTGTTTTACCCAGA
>JAMKCH010029010.1:0-31237 GCA_023653785.1 Ophioderma brevispina
TGCCGATCTCAGGAGTGTGATTGAGTTCATCCCACAATGCACCAGTTTGGGACATTTCACTCAATAAGGTCATGTGATGCCAGCATGGGATCCGCCAAAAATCCCATTCTTAAAGTATTGGTGGCGCTGTACGTTAACTTCGTGATTTACTAAAGTGATCACCCCTTTCCAGGTTTGATAAAATTCATAAACAAAATTGGTAATTATGTGCAATTTTTCTATGTAAATAATATATAAAGAGTACTTTTAAGGAGTGTTGTTGTTTGAAGGGCATCAATTATAGGTACTGCCTCATTGATGCTATGGTTATTGATTAGCTCTGCAATTTGCATGAAAATTCATTCAAATTGTTCATGATTATGCTTGGACTGCTTGGAAATCCAAATTTCTAGTAGTATATGTAATACACATTCCCCTTTTGTTGAAAGGCGGTTAAAAGAATCATTGCCAGAATGGATTTCACAGAAATCAAATCGCCCTTTTTTGTTGACAGCGATTATTATATTGCTAAATCACATAAAAATAAAATTTGATGATAATGATTGGATAAAAGCTAAACAAATCAGGAATGAGTTAATAACCTAAATAAAACCTCTTAAATGAAACTTTATTGTAATATCGAAATAAGTTTAAAATATCCCAAAACAGCTCTGGAAAACAATTAAAAAAAGGTAATTCCTAGCAAAAAAACCTAGGGTAAACCCTACTTAATAAAATTCACATAATACAATACTGGTAACATTATAGTCACAATTAATGATAAGACCCATTAAATGAGTTTAATCTTACTTCACCAGTATAGGTAGAACTCTTGCTGCTCAATTCATGGATATAACCGTGCCAATTTTTTACAAATTGGACAATAATGTTAATGATCGCAGACCTAATCATTTTAAATTACCATGGTCACTGATGAGGATATTTTAAAATGTATTAGTGAAAACTATCCCCAATAAGCAGCTGGATTAGATATATAAACACTCACCTTTTAAAATTGGCCTCGACCCTATATTTGTAATTCTCTAGCATATTATGAATCTTTCACTTTCAACATCAATTTTTCCAACAGATTGGAAAAATGCTAAGGTGACACCTGTTTTTAAGTCTGGTGATGCATGTAATGTAGAAAACTATAGACCCATTTCAGTATGATATGTAGTTTCAAGCTTCTTGAAAGATGTTTTCATAAATAATTGTATAATTTCCTAACATACCTGATATTTTAAGTGAGTGCCAATCTGATGGTTTTGAGCCAATCATTCCACTGCTACCACTTTACTTGACTTTCAAGATTATGTACTCAAGAACATTGATAATTAAAGGGCTTGCAATTGGAGTTATCTTTTTAGACTTGAAAAAGGCATTGTACCAGTGGACCAATGAACTTTTAATCAGAAACTAATATCATGGTATCAAAATAATGAGCTGTGAAATGTGGTCCAATTGTATTAAAGTAATCGTAAAACAGGTTGTTTGTATGATTCTGTACTACCAGATTTTAAAACACTCGAATGGGGTTCCACAAGGAAGTATTTTGGTTCCTTTACTCTCCTGGATTTACATCATTCACTCCCAAGCCTCTGTTAATTGTAAGTTGAATTATGTAATGCAGATGCTACATCTCTTTTAGGTAAATCTAAGGATCCGATATTTGGAAAATATTCTGAATCACAACCCAGGTTATTGTAATGGTTCTCTGAAAATGAATTAACTTTAATTATTAAAAGACAAAAGTATAGGTTTTGGTTACCTCATATTGTAAATAAATTTAGTAATAGTAATGGTAAATATGGCAATAATGTTCTTGAACATGTTAAAGAATTCAAATACCTCGGTGTTACTTTAGATTCAACTTTCATGACCCCACATATCAATGCCATTAATTCAAAGGTTTCAAAGACAAATTGGTATATAGAGGTTACATGTTGTACCTCAAAGTATTATTGTCATGCTTAGGTGTACTTATACACAATCAATAGGAAACAAAACTGATGATTTATAGACTGTGTTTCAAAACAACCTCGACCTAGTTGCCGTCAATGAGGCTTGGTTAAAGCCAAGTGATGAAGTAACACCTCGTGAATGTGTACCCCAGCTGGGTACATTTTTCAACTCTCCCCAGACTGAATAAGACTGGTGGTGGTGTTGACCTTCTCTTTAGATCAAGTTTGAAGGTAAACATCAAAGAAACCACAAGGAATACAACACATTTGAATCCCTCTGCAAAATAACAGACACTCCAATGTCTATTAGCATGTTATAAGATATCGGCCAGTAAGAGAAGCACTCTGGACGGAAAGTAAAGGTTTTACTTTCCTAGCATTAATCATAGACTACCTCATGCATCCTTCTGACATCATTCAACAGGAGATTTTACACATTCAGTTAATGATTGTCAGATTGATGCAACAACTTCAAGGATCTCGTTTCAGCGTATGGACTAACTCAGCACATAAAAGAAAACCAAACACATCGCCTTGGCAATTGGCTTGTTCTTTGATAACTCGTGAAAATACTGCAGTCTTGTCTCAAAATATACAGTTTCCATGGATAGGATCATTTTTCAATATTTGCCAATGTCAAGGGAAAGAGACCTACCATACCTACTATCACAGTTAAGTCTCGGCAGTTAAAATCTGTTGATTCAGAAAAATTCTGTAGTGACATTGTTGCTCGGATATCAAACTGTGACTTTGAAAATTGTGATGTGAATTCTCATGTTGATGAATTTGAAAATGTCCTCTCTGATATTTTGGATACACATGCACCACAGAAGACTCGCACAATCAAAGTTCAATCAGAATCTCCTTGGTTTAATGACAAGATTCGTGAAGCCAGAAAGCTACGTCGTCAACTTGAATGTAAATGGCGCGAAAATAATAAACTTGAAATTCATCGACAGGAGTATAACAAACAGCGACTCGTTGTGAAAAATCTAATTAAAGAAGCTAAAATTGCTTATTATTCTTCTCAAGTCAATGAAAGTTATGGAGATCAGAAGAAGTTGTTTGGCATTGTTGATAAACTTCTTCATAGATCCAAAGTTCCTGTTTTACCATCGTCTACTTCAGATACGATACTCGCAAACAAATTTTCTGACTTTTTGTACAGAAAATTGAAACCATTCGTAAGACTTTTGCACATGTTTCTCCACTCAATGATGACTCCCATGTTTTAAATACAACTCAACTTCATCAACTTTCATCATTTCAACCAGCATAAGCTGAAAATAAGAAAATTATAATGAAATCGCCATCAAAATCCTGTGAACGTGACTGCATTCCAACCACACTTCTAAAACAGAATATTGATATATTTGCACCATATATCACTTCTGTCGTCAACAAATCCCTTGCTTGTGGATGTTTTCCAGATAGCCAAAAAGTGGCGTATGTCCGACCACTTTTGAAGAAAGCAAACCTGGATAAGGAAATTCTTAAACATTACAGGCCTGTGTCCAAATTTGAAGTGTATTGGAAAAAATATGAAGTGTTGGTATCCATAAGATCTCTATCACATCAATGCTTTTAATTGTCTGATTCATTTCAGTCGGCATATAAACAATTCACGGTACGGAAACAGCTATCTGCGTGTTACAATGACATCCTGGACAGCAGGATAATGGTTCAGATCAAGCGGTATTACTACTGATTTGACCGCCACGTTGTGACACAGTTGACAACAATATACTTCTTTCGTCTTCAACATACAGTGGAATTAATGGTATCGCATTCAACTGGTGCAAATCTTATTTCAAACAGACCTTAATATGTACGCATCGGAAACGCTACTTCCAAGCCGTTGTTCTGATTGTTCAAGTACCTCAGGGTCTGTACTTGGCCCTCCGTGGTTCACTTTAATAAATATCTTGTTCGTGACATTATTTGAAAATAAATTGATAACATGTCTATGCTGAGCCACTCAATTATATATTTTCTTTCAATTCTTTGCAGTACGATTGCTAATTTGTTGTATTAACCCATAACCCCACGTCGGTTTTAGCCTAATCTCCCGGGAGAGGGACTGAAGGAGTGAGGGAAGAGGGGGGGAACAAGAAAAGTCGCAAAATCTCGGGTGGGATTCGAACCCAGGGCCCTTTCGGGCCCCAGCCCCATGACCGGGATCGCACGCTACGGCGGTGTCGCGGCCCGGCCAGCCGATTTCGTGCCCATATGAGTCTTGTTTGATGACGTCATCGCTACTTTCTGGATATTGGCATTTTCATCACTCAGTGCTGTGAGCTTTGGTGAGATTTAGTTGTTTTAGGGTTAAGACATTGGAATCTGTTCCTGCCGAAATCCGACAATGGATGAGGGAAAATTTCCTGAAATTAAATGATGATAAGAAATTTATTCTTGCTGGGTCCACGTCATTGAACTGTCAAAAGTCATGTTCCTATAAAAATTCGTTGATTCGCAAATAATGCTTCTACCAAGTTCGCAATCTCGATAATGTTTGATGCTGTATGACAATGAACCTCACATCTCAAATATTGGTCGTTCTTCTTCCCTGCACATCAGAAAAATTGGAAAAATCAGAAAAATCTCAACCGCAGTGCTACGTAACAGGATAATTCATGCCTTCATCACTCACGTATTGGCAATGGAACTGCTCTTCTGTATGGTCTGACAGAAATGCAACTTGCACGCTTACAAACCATTCAAAACCAGGCGGCTAGTCTCACTTTGTCAAAAAGACTGCCATATAACTCCCATTTGGAAAGAACTTCATTGGACTTTCCGGTTAAAAAGAATGTTTTTAAGATATTTACTATATTGTGTATAAATGTGTGGAACAACATTGCTCGATATACTCCATTCAACCGAATCTACTTCCAGAAGTACACATTCCAACTCGTCTTTACGTTCTAGTAACCTGCTTCTTCTGAAGGAGTCCAGATCCAATAGGAGGTGGGGTGATAGATCATTTCCATTGCTGCCCACGCTTGTGGAATGAACTGCCATTGAGGTCAAAACTGCTCAGTGTATTACAACATTTAAGATAACTGTTAAAAACATCTCTCATGCACAAAGTTTTCAATAATGTTTTATTTATTGTCCATTTGCAGGTTCTGTAGTTTTGATATTGTGTTTTGTATTTTTGTTCAATGTTGAGCCTTGAGCACCAAGCGGTGGATATGTGCGCTTTACAAGTCTCATTTTTATTATTTATTATGCTTAGTAATGCGTGGGTTGCCTCATTTTGATTTGTAGCAGTGTTTGGACACAATCAGTTCTAAAACCAATTTAGCTTCTCTGCAAATACAGCACAATAAGCTTGCAAGGATCATATTAGTGTGATAATCTTTACACCAATTGATGAAGGTTAAATGAGCTTTGCTGACCGTCCCGACTTCACAAACGATGGGATCTTGCTTTGTACTGTCCTGTATTTTGGCAAATGTTTAACAAAGCTTGCACCTACTTAACCTTGCGTCTAATTTTATGTATACGCGTCTAAGCATCATATCCTAAGAGATATGAGGAAAGTGGCTCCTTAAAGCATCATAAGTATAACTTAAATCAGGATTATGTACTTTTCATTATCGTGCTGTTAAACTTTGGAATAGCATCCCATCTGATATTAGAATTAAAGGGGCATTTCGTGATCCACAGCCTCGTCCCCCCGACTTACCTAAAACTATGTTGGGATTTTTATATCATCTGAACCGTTAGCCTTAGTAATCCACGTGTGCCCAATCTTACGTGCAAATTCGGTCGCATTTGTAAGAAATTCGCAATTTTGTATTTTCTGTCCGTAAACGGACAGAAATTACATCACAGTAGCCTATGGGACCGTGGGAAACAAGCAATTGCTCATAACACAAAACCGCAAGATCCGGATCAGCTCAAGTTTTGGGAATAAGCTTTTCTCGAGGATATCTAGTGATCAATGAATAAAACAGATGGTGCTGAAATCACAAAATGCACCTTTAATATCCATAGTACCAATATGTCAGTACCTGTTTTCAAACATATTATGAAACAACTTATGTAATTTCCTTTATGTTCATGATCTCTTTTTAATTGTGAAGGGTTAAGTAATTTGTATTTCAATTGATTTGTTGTTGCAGATCATTAAAACTTGTGTAACTTGTATAATAAAAGTGTATCTTAAACAGGGCCCTCAGGGAGAGCAGTACTTAAATACTGATGAGGCTACTCTGTATAAATAAAATGTAAATAAATAAATAAATAATTGAACACCAAAATTAAATAACAGAATTTCAGTTGAGATATAGCACATTTACACTTGAGAAAAGTTGAATTGAATTCAACATTATTTTTGAATTACAACTGAGGATTAGCCTAAATTAATTTGAGTAGTAGGTCACAGGTGTTTACACTGAAAGCCCATTTCCGAATTTGCTTTCAGAAAATAATTACGTCTATTTGCGCTCTCATTTATCGCGAAGTTTGACTTCCAGTTCAACAAAGATTTCGCGTGATCTTCAACATGTCGGCCCATGATGATGCGCGGACCCATGGACCAACGCTAAATTTGCGTTGCTCTCGACGACCATGATTTTAGTTTTTCTGTGAAATCAGGCCAAAATATTATTAAAACTAACAGCCAAAACTAGAGAGGAACAGGGAGAGAGTAACCCCAGAGATGTCGTCGAAGTCTTGGAATGACCGCACTGCCTTCATGCTCAGTTGTTAGAAGCACATTTGCATTGCTTAATGATAAAGCCGGAAATGCGGAGGCGTGTCACTTGTTACGACCACCTAGGACATTAAATGATTAAGTGTTCATTCATTACGCAAACAAATTCGAATTCAATGACAAGCTATTCGAATACACTCAAAAGTAAGTTGCCTAAAAGAACTTACGAATCGACTGTGTTGGGTGTTTACACTTCGGGAAGAAAATGTGAAATCGATGGCGACTCCATCGAATTCACTTTGACTTTGGCCAGTGTAAACGGGGCTATAGTCTATTATTTTTGAGAAGAAGGTAGGTAGTAAATTGGAACATGTGGCATGTTTAAAGCGAGCCTGTTTGTTGGGACAAGCGGTTCAATTCGTCACTAGGCCAATGGTTAAGATAAGAATTTACCAAAGTAGGCCTCTCAAAGAAAACTCTTTAAAAACATTACCTGTTTTTCATCTAAAATATTCACAGCCCAGCTATTCACAAAAAAACATAATCACAGCTAGCCTCGATGTATCAATGTTAGTTTAGCGCTGTATCACAGCCACACAGAAATAATTTAAAAATCTTTTAACGCGGCTTATAATATTCAATGAAATGGCCATTGACTTTACACGCACTTAAAACTGTTGCATTGATGCATCATTAGGAATAAACTGCATGTAAAGAAACAATAGGTTTCAGTTCGTTTTAAATGTCAAAAGATCATATTGCATTACACTGCCAACAGGAGGTACAGTGTAAGAATCCTTCCACACAGGATGGAAAATATCCTGAGGGCTTACTCGACCACTGGGGGGTTTTTTTGATGAGGGTTATCATTATAGTGAAATTAGTTCAATTTTGACAAAAAATATCAGCAACGATTTTGTCACAGCCAGACGCTATTTGGACCCAGTGATGATCAAGCACATACACTGTTCGCGTAATTTATTCGCGCTTGCTCTGAACTTTGACGCGTTGGACGATATGAGAGGCAGTAGGGGTGCGGTAGTTTGTAGCTTTTTTCCCCGAGAAGTAGGCGATTACTACATTGGCAACCTAGTGTAATTTGCGACTACCTAATATTCATGTGAACCGAATAGACTCTGATGTACTAGATTCCATGCCATTTCACACACACCGAAAAACAGATGTAATGCGGTACCTCTACATGGTATGACTTTACCACCTTGCTGCGTAAACTTACACACAAAGCACCTCATCCAAACCTGTAAATTGCCCTTAATATAAAAGTTCACTGTAGAGCTGTAGAGATTAGCCACAAATGTAGGTTCCTCCAGAAGGGGAAAAAATAAATTTCCCCTAAGGTTTTTTTAAAAAACGAGTCCACTCTCCTGGGTCTGACACACATGCATTTAGGCATTCTCTTTGTGGCTACCACAAAGTCATGTGTGCTGGACCTGTGCGGACATGGTTCTTGAAGCAAAAGTTCAGAATTGGTTCCATCATCACAAATAAATAAATGAATCCTTCAGTCTGCCATTGTTTCCAAATTGTCGAAGCATGCCATTGTCACTCCAATTATCAAGAAAGCCCTCTAGTTCCAAAGCAATCTGAACCAAAAAATATAGACCAGTGTCGAATCTCCTTTCATATCAAAGCTTCATTGAAAAACAAGCTTTAGATCATGAATGACTATATGGAAAGAAAGAATAACCTAGGTGAGCAATTACAATCTGCTATAAAAGGGCTCAACAGTACTGGACGGCCCTAATGCGCTGTCAAGATGACATGATGAAGTGTTATTTCAACCGTAGGGTGTATTTTGGTATTGTTAATTGAGCAGTGCATTTGATACTTGTCTGTCATAAAAACTTGATAAATAGATTGCAAACTGATTTGGCATAGAGGGCAAGGTATTGCAGTGGTTGAATCGTACCTTTCGGATAGGACTAGCAGGGTGTACATCGATGGCACGCTTTCAAATCCCGTCGAGTTGCTTTTTGGACAGCCCCAAGGTTCTATTGCTAGGAACCATCGGGGGTCTCAATTATGTTCTTTCAGTGGCCGCATTGTAAGATCATTTTGGTTTGTCATACCACTTGTATGCTGGACGAGTACGTTATACTTTTTCAATCAAAAGGACCCCGATTCAGTTCCCACTGTCTTAAATCAGTTGTCTCGTTGCATTGATGCTCCCAGTTGTGGATGAGAAAGAGTATGTTAAAGCTCAATGATGAGGAGACTGAGTTTTTTGTCGCTATTGCACCCCATCTTCTAAAACAATTATGGTGCCTGTTACTCTGCGTGTTGGGAACAAGTCCATCTCTCCTTAGAAATGTTCGCAATCTGGGAGTTATATTTTGATTATGAAATGTCCATGTCAGCTCAGGTTAAAATCTTTGTTGTAATTCTTACATATCAGCTCGCATCATTTGTCGTATACGCCGCTTTTTGGACTATGACGCCTGTCATCTGGTCAAGCGCGCCTTTGTGCTTTCAAAATTAGACTATGGCAATGGATTGTTACTTGAATGTGATAAGAGCGATATCCATAGACTTCAGCGTATCCAAAACTGGGCTGCGAAGCTGATATGTAAGGCTCTAAAACACGATCATGCTAGCCCGTACTTCCAATTGACATGCGCATAACCTTTAAGGTTCTGGTCATTATCTTCAAATGTCTCAGTCAGAGTGTACCAGATTACCTCTCTGATTGCATCAGCCTTTATCAGCCTGCCAGAGCAAGTCTGCGTTCTGCATCAGATACTACCCTTCTGACTGAGCACAGTACAGTCAAAACCCTGAAGTCTGTAGAATGCAGGACCTTCTCCTATGTTGCTCCTCGCACTTGGAATAAGTTATCAGCTAGCATGAGGGAGTCTGATTCACTTCTTACTTTTAAGCGTGCTCTTAAGACTCACCTATTCACAAATGCATATAAGTAGCATCATTTTCAGTGCTTCGATCTAGATGTAGCAGCGCTTTATAAGTATTAATTATGTATGTATGTATGTGCTTCATATACGCTGGTGCCCTGAGCCTTGGGCTTCGCTTTATGGCTCAGACTACCCAAGAACGCAGGTACAGACCGATCATAATTGGTCAAGATACTGACTAGCAGATGCACCACCTCGAATCGTCGCACGATTGACACTGTTGAAGCGACTGTTGACCTCTTTTTGAGGTCAAAGGTCACTGTCACGAAAACATAAAAATAGTGAATTTGCATGTCAATGGTATGATCTAAATATCACCCTTTTCTGATATTCCTTGTCATGCCAGCTTCGCTAGAGATTTTTTGCAGAAGGGATTCAGCTACTTATTTATATAAGTAACTCTAAAGAAAAGTGAAGGATCGCAAAATGATCAACACTTTTCCGCCTTCAAATTCAACCAAAACATCAATCTTTTGTATCATAAACAATCCGTCTCTAAGGTAGTCTCATTCCCAGTACTTTGTGGGCACAACAGGCTCATGGTAATTATTCGCAGTGTACGTTCCGCAGGACACCAGACTATCTCTTACACCGGTGTGAAAGTACACGTGATGTTAGCCTTGATATGTTGTGTTACCGAAGTTTACCAAGGAATGAGTTTACAGTGAACTGCGCAAGTGTATGACCCCACCATCTCCATCAGCCAACAAGCTGTTGAATTTTATTAGTATGTACCTGTATCTTTGGTCAGTTGTGAAGTGGTGAGAGACCAAAGTCGCAGGGAACCAGCGAATACTTTATAGTGCTTAACCCAATTTCGGGCTACTTTTTCATTCTCTCTTACTATTCAAGCCGAATGGTTATCTGCTTTGTTAGAGGGGGAAGGGTCCAGGCTTGTTAAAAATGGGGAATTGGGAAGTTCTTTCCTCTGAAATGTTTGTGGCTGGAGGGAAATTTTGCTGTTCGATTAAAGAAATGCTTTAACGATTTCTTTGAAAAAAATATTTATTAAATTATTTATTTTGCAGGCTTGTGTGGTTCTACTACGTCGTCAGCTGGTCATTTTTGCAGTGCTGCTGTGTACGTGGTCTTATTCTAAACTAGTTTGGACATTTGTCTGTTAATCAGTAAGTATATTAAAATAACTGTTTTCCAAACTCCTCATTAAGCAATTTTGGAGTAAAGAAATGGCAAAATCATCTTCATGTATGCTCACCATTAGATGTAGGTAAATTAAAGCCGGCGAAGCAGCGAAAGCAGTTATTGAAAAGATGTTAGTGTTTGGCATCATTGTATAAATTTAGAGAATAAAGGTATATTTGGGAAATGGTACTCTCTTTACGACGGATTGAAGTAGGCGATACTATTATTTTAAGTGGAAGAATGAGGCCGGAGATCTGAATTCTTCCACAGCAAAAAAATAATGGTGTCGCCGGTTTCAATTCATCGTAAGAGTACCCGGTGCCCCAAATCCTATATCTTTTATTCGCATTCTTAAACAGCTTTAACATTTAAAGTCATCTTTAAACCCATTTCGTTGATACTTTATGGGCTTAAATACACCCCACAAGAAAGGACTGCCACCACCCAGTGACAAGTCTACACAGTCTTAATTCACGTCTGGTCGTTTATTTAAAATGGTACATTTAATTGATTAAATATAAATAAGTTAAAAAATTAAAAATTTTAAAGTTAGTAAAACCGAATTCTACTTTTTAAACCATAACTTGTGTAGGGGTTTACGAATTAGTTCAATATCAGGGAACTAAGCTGCAGGATTTCAGGGAGGAAGAAAGGGAGCACAAAACCAGCCCATTGAATATGGAGGCCCCGCCCGAACTTACTTAGTGCAAAAAATTCTTTGGGTGAGGTTTGTCGACGAAGCCCCAGAGCAGTTGAGAAAAAAAAACTGTAAATGGTATTTTGAGTCATTTCTGGCAGCACTATTTTTCACACCTTGTTGTTGCTTTGCATCTTATACCTGATGACCACTGGAAATATATTTGTAATAGAATGTAACCATTTCATGTACCAAATGGTTGAGTAAAAAAACCATGAAACCAATAAAGGGGCATTCGTGATCCACAAGCCTCATCCCCTTCAGAACTTAGCCAAAAGATGTTGAGATTTATATATCTGAACCGTTTGCCTTAGTAACATGTGTCCCAAATCTTATGTGCAAATTTGGTGCATCTGAGAAATTCGCAATTATGTATTTTCTGTCCGTAACGACAGAAAATTACAGCACAGTGCCTATGGAACTGTGGGAAACGAGCAAGTGCTCATACCACAAAACCGCAGATACGGATCAGCTCAAATTTGGGAATTAAGATTCTCAAGCGTATCCAAAGTGATCAATGAATAAAAACCGAGGTGCTGTGTTGACTGTGTTGAATCACGAAAAGGTAACTTTAATTACCAGAGTTACGGAAAATTGTACCTTCTCGGGCCCATACCCCCACCCCCGTACCCCGTTCTCCAATGAGATTAATATAGGCCACATGAAAAAAACTTAGGCTGAATTTCTATTTGCTAATACAAAATGAGAAATTATTATAATTTTGATACCAAAGAAATCTCGCTTAATCTTTCACATGGGATAGGGTTTTATGGAAGCTTCAATCAGTGCAAAAAATCAGTACATTCAATGTTTAAGGACATCTGATATGTTATTCTCATCATTTTCAAACATTCCAAATAAAAAATTTTAATTTTAAAAGTTACACAAGTTAAATCAAGGATTCAGAGTTTTGCTAAGCAATCAGATGAGTCCTTGAACATAACTCCAGGAGTACAAACTCTGTAACAGAATTTGTAAAGGATTAATTCAATGGGACATTTGCTCTTTGAGTTAACTCTGAGGGTGAATATAAATCTTTTGATCTGTTCACAGAAATTGTTTTTAAGTTTATAGCCAAGTTAAACTGCTAAAATGTTACACTTTGTCGTCCCTGCAGTTCAAAGTAATTGCAACTCATGCTTCATGTTAATATTGAAATGGAGATAAATCCATCCATCCCATTATAAAAAATGTATAAAGTAGCTTTTGTAACAGTTCAGTGATGACATAAGATTCATAACCTGGTAAGTTGTGAATTAGGTGCAAAGTAGATTGGAGGACATAGTTCTCCAGTTACAATGGGGCATTGACAAGGAATTCACTCCCACCAGTGGTGTGTTGCTCTGCTAATTGCTAAATTGGATTGTGTGTAAGTCTTTCTATTTGACATCAATTATTCATTCCTACTTAAAGAGTTCAAGAATGGTTTGATTGATGAAAAGGGAAATGCTCAGTGAAAATATTGTGATGATAGATGCCTCATTTGTGTCCCTACAGGATTGCAGGTGACACAGTATGCCAATTCAAATTCGTTGTCAGTACATGTGTACGAGTATGGCCGAAATAACTAAGAGTTATGTCAAAATGCATGGGATTGGAAAGGAAATTATCCTATGCCGGCTCATACAAGCGCGCGGTATTTGATGGAAATTGCGCGGAAAGGAGGGACCTGACGGGTGTGTATTGTTAAAGCTTTTTCAAATTGCTCATGCATGACCCTTGAACTCCATTGCACCATTATCATGTTTTGAGAAGTCCAAGGGTGTGAAAATATCAGATCCAAAACATGATTATGATAAAATTAGATGATTTATGCCCACTATTAAATGGTCTCGCTATGAGTTTTAAAATATGGGCGCGACTGCATCTCGCCCAATATTTTTGCCAATCACAGCTGAACCAATTATTGGGCCTCAATCGATCCAATGTTGACTATATAAAGACTGGGTCATAGAAGCACCATAGGAAAACTTGCATGCGTGGTAGGGTTAAGGCACACACCAGGTCAAAAAGCATTAGACGTCAACTTGTGAAGGAGGGGTGAAGATTTCGAAGCAGGCGACACAATTGTTTGTATCAACTGTTATTATAGAATGGAGGTTATTCGCTTCACCTGTGTTGGCCTGTATATCATCCTATTGGAATTACCAAAAAATGTTTTTGTGCACACTTGTGGATATCAGTCTGCCACAAATCAAAAGCCTAGGTAATGATCAATTTCTCACATTCTGTTTGCGTGTATCATAGGCTGCTTTGCTATCATATGTCAAATAATGTGGTGATAAGTTTTCTTTGCTACAATATCCAGAGATGCAGTTAACGAAACTCGGTGGTTAAAATCTGTGGTGCTATTTACTCTGTCATGCCTTGGGTTGAACCAATTTGTCCAAAGCACTGTGCAACTTATACACAAAAAGGTCTATTAAACCTAACAAGGCTCTCGTCTCTAGCCTATCTCCCAGGAGGAAGGGAAAGGGTAAAGCAAGGGTTCTCAATAGGCGGCTCGCGGGCCAAATCCGTCCCGCCAACCCATTGATTTTTGGCCCTCGACTTGCTCTAAAATATAAAGAGAAACATAAGAAATTCAGGTGTATTTGGCCATCAAGTAGGGAACTTTCAAACGTTCTCTGCATTTCCTTGTCCTTCAGCTAATATAATTGAGAACCAGGCCTGGGGTAAAGGGATAGAAGCTAAAGAAGATTTCACATCGTGGATGGGAATCGAACCAGGGGCCCCTGGTGCCCCGGTCCCATAACCAGCAGGGGAAAGCCACAAGGGTACCGCTGGCCCGACCAGCGATTACGTGCCCATATGGGTCTTCGTATGATGATGTCATCACATGATTTGGGACTTAGTGCATTTTCTAGCCTCAGTGGCGTGGTATATTGTGGTCTTTGGGTGTGTTAGGTTATATGCATCAATACCTGGAAAAAGAAGAGGTATATTAATTAATTTTGTATAGGACATTGATTTACATAGGGCTTTGAATAAGTTTTGTGATTGGTGAACGAAACCCTAATAATGGTTTAGTACCATATAGGCCCACATGTGTGATTGCTTTTTATGTGTTTGACTAAGATAATATTCTACTTGTGCTTTTGATTGTAGAATTGCATCATGTTGGTTGTAGGATATTGGTATTGTAGCTGGTAATTTTAGCTCCTCGGACAAGCTGAAAGTTCATATATATTGTGCAATGTTTGTTTAGAAATTTCCCCTTCAAAAAGGCATGACAGTTTATATCAACAGACTACAACTTAAGGGGTTCTTAGTGGCATGTGATGCAAATAATAAATGTAATGGGCATAACAAATTGGTTACTAGCTTTTTTCATAGTAATTAGGCCTGATTGGTATGTTTTTTTTTACACTCACCCCATTGCTATTTGGTGCGACATTTTATTCAGTGCATTCCATATCAGTACTTTTTCATTTGTTGATTCAATTAAATACCTTGTATGCATGTACCTCCCAAATATCCCATCTCAATTCTGACCAGGAAGGCTTCACCACCGAGCGTGTCAGCTCATTTGATACTATTGCCAGAATAAGAGAGCCTTAGTTCTAGAGCTATAGATATTCTTGAGAAAAGCCTTTCCCAAAATTTCAATTGATTCCAAGCTTGCACTTTGGTTATGAGTAAATGCTTGTATAAGTCTCTCTTAGGTAGTGCTGTAATTTCTGTCCCTGTACCTGTATACAGAAAATACAAAACTGCCAATTTTGCAGAGATAATCAAATTTACACAGCATATGTAGACACACATGCAGTGGTAAGGGCCCCCTAACGGTTTGGTTCATAAAAAAACCTTCAACGTGTTTTGGACTCGTTGCAAACGCATTCCCAATGAACGGGTCGGTCCTAGAACTGTAACAGTTTTTGGCGTTCTGGGGCTCATGGTCCATGACCATCTGCTGGAAAAATAAATTTCTCTTCCCTCTTCCCTGTTCGTGACACCAAAAAACCGGATGGCCGAACATTTTTTATTTTTGTGTATCTATATATATGGAATACTCTTGACCAAATAAGGTCTGCGCAGCACAAAGCCCAATCTGATCTGGTTACAGTCGTCGAATTGAACACGCTGTGTTTTTGACCAACACGGCATAATATAGGTGCTAGTTATTGCATGCTCCAAGGGCAGGTCTCCCTCACTACCTCAACGCAGCTATTGATTTTTCTTATCTTTTTTGGACTTCAACTTTTCCCTCGCTTACCCACAGACTTCCTATCTCAACCTAAAAATACGAAAATTTTTATATGTTTAAAAGAGACCACTATATCATAGGTCAGCTACCTAACCACAAGACCAGCGAGGATTGGTGTGCCAGATTTGCAATTCTAATCCTTGATACCTGGCCTTCATAACATATTTACGGAATAATGAATAGCTCCACTCTGGATGTCGCCACAACCTATGCTCCAGGAGCATGAGTGGTGGTCAAAATCTCAAACGTGCTCGAAGGAACGACGTAAACAAGCAAGATTCAACTAATTGAACGGCCATTTTGGATTTCCCCTGTATAATGTTCAGTGTGTACAAAATAATTGGTTGTCTTTTTCGGAAAAAAAAAAATTAAAATTGATGAGAACGAAAACGGCGATTCGAAGAATGGATTTCCACGGAATGACCGTCTGTATGTGGCGTAAAGCACCACAGACTGCAGCAGTCAGTGATGCATATGTTGTGTACAGAGAGTCGGAGGGAGCATACCGTGTCATGACCATGATGACTGTGTGATCGCTATTATACGTAACTTCTGACACATGCTGTAATATTATATTTGAGCATGTTGCAAGAGTAAATTTAGCGAACCATACAGAATACATCGGGGAATTATTGGCATTGCTTGTCAGGGCAGTTTAAACCAGTAGTCTTCAGGCTGATTGGAATTGGTTTGTAATTTGTAAAAGTTTATTTTTTTCATCATTCCTCATTTCATGTACATGTAACTGGTACTACCATGACTACAGTAACTTGGTTTGAATATTCAGACCTAGTACATTCAATAGGAGCATGTTTTTATTTTATTTACAAAATTGGGCTACTCATTCACGGATCATTGCTCACGGATCACTGTTACATGGTTAATTTTATGTCAGTTGTCACAGTCTGCATTCCCCGCCAACCAACAAACCCACAAAACAGTACGTGCAACGAATCCCCACGGGCGGTGACCGCACTTGTTTAGGTTCAAGCAATAAGACTGTGGATCATTAAATGCCCTTTATTTGGGCAAAGCCTTTTCCTTGAAACTCCCCATTCTTGTATATGAAAGGGAATATGGTCTTTTTTGTTTTTAATTGTTGTGCTATAAGTAAAACATGGATCTTGTAAATCATGTCATTGTTAAAAGAGATTCAACCATAATGCCTACTCTGTTTAGCACGAAGTACGAAATAGCAACACTGGTGTATACATTGCACTGACTTTCAGCATGCGTAGGCAAAGCACGAGTGCACTGCAACTGAAATGCAGCACTGGATATAAGCGCACTGTCTTCACTTCATACTTCAGACTTGACAAAGTATAGTGGTTCATCAGGAATTAACCTCTGCAACTCTTTTTGCCATGTTCAGAATTCACAATTTCAATTAGATTAACATGCCATTCTGTGAGTTTAAATATTTCTACAGGCTTTAAAATAATTGTCCCTTCATTTGTTGCTCACAAAAAGGGCAAAAATAAAAAGCTTGCAGAAATCACCCATTTTACCGTATAAGTCGCTCTAATGAAAAAGAGTGAATTTGCCTTACTTGAAACCAAAATAAAAATTGCTTTTGAGTTAAATATAGTTGACCTTTTGGGCATGTGACTTGCTACAAGTAGCATACAGAAATAGTCCTCACATAGGTGCTATGCATCAATTTATAATTAATTTGATTAATGATTAAAGTTACTTAATTATATCAAATTAAATTGGAACCATTTGTACTTCAGTGGCGAAGTGTTTATTGTTTCCTTGAAGAAGTTCTGAGTATTGCATAGGTAAGCCAGTTTTGGACATAGGGCTTGTGAGGTTCATTATATTTTAAGCAATTAGAATTGTTAGCCACATTTGTATTGCCTCTGGGTTTATAATTAGACATTGCATAATTGAACAGTGTGCAATACAACCCTTTGAAAACAAAAGATACCCAAATGAATAATGTACTCATAATTAAGTAACTGTTGATTTCACTAAAGAGGTTTTTTCATTATGATTCATGTAGTATTTCACAATTTTGATACTAACTCGGCATCAAAAGTTGTCAATTCTGGAGGGGCTGTCTTGTTAAATTTATAAGGGTCAGGGATGTCTCTGGCCAGAGGTTTTAACTATAAAACCGAAGTTAACCCTGGGATTAAAACATCATCAGCTTAATGAAACTAATGAGATTTCACGTGTCTCAAAATAGATTTTCCTTCACACTTTCAAGAACTGTTGCATGAACACTGTTTATGTACTATGCTTACCATGGATGGCAATAAATTCGTGCATCTCTCCTGAGCAGATATTCCTAAAATTATTTATCAGGTTACGTTATTTTGGGAGGTTCATGCGATAAGATGTGAATGAATGAAGACGATCAATCACTCAAACCAAAATCAGGAGTCCTCGAAAGTTAAAGTGCTTGTAAATTAAGCAATTGTGATGGAAAATACCTGAGAGAACCAAATTTTCCATACTACTGTTCATCATCGTTGCACCCATGTTCATTTTCAATTGGAGTCGCTCGCCTCCGCCCCCTCGAATGTTCTATTTAAACGTGGCAACGAGAGATTTCACATAGCAGGTGTCCCTAAAAAAAAATCAAAAATACTATGTTTGCCTTACGGAAAGCTCTACTTCCATAAAAATTCCCTATCTGAAAGGATAAGCTGAGAAGTGTTATCTTTGGTACAAAAATTGGGTGAAATTTCTAAATTTCGGTATATGGACAATTACGCAATTCAGCATTTGTTTTATATTGAAAAAGCAAATCAAATCACACCTTTTTCTCTTTTAACATTGCTGTGCAAATACAAGGTAAGAAATCTATTGAGTGTCTACACATGTATGTATTGCGATTGAAATTACTATATTCTGACCCAATACGTACTTGGGTGCTTAAATCTCTTTGTAAAGAAATGGGGTGACTGAGTTTTCAGTGCTACATACAAAGTGTTGTCTTTCACCAAAAGATTTTGGCATTGACAGACATAAACGACCTGTGAAATTGAGTCACAATGTATTTTTGATGGTTTTGAGAATTGTTGTATATTGTCATTTATTATCTAAATAATTTAACTTGATTGTATTCATAACAATGAGAATTTGCCATTAAAAACTCAGGTCACCCAATTTCTTTACAAATCAGGGCATCCTAGTCCCAAGGTAGGAAAAAATTAAATTATTTGTGCTTGCGATTCACCATACCATAGACCTTATGTAATGCACTTTTTGATTGCAGGACCACTTAGCAAATCTGTTGTGTGTGGTGTCGTGTGTGTGTATGGTGGCATTAAAGAATTTTATCAGTTTATGAGCAAGCCCACAGCTTATAGATTCTTTGAATAAAGTGAGTGCCAAAGCCGAGATCCTGCAAAATTCTAGTTCCTAAGTCTTTCCATCAGATCAACCCAACTTTTGATGAATGAACCAATATTGTAAGAGTCAAGCCACAAAAACTGTAAGAAGTCCTACAGTGGATATTGGATTGCAAGGTTTTTTTCCATACTAACCATCCCATTCTAGCATTAACAAATCGGAAGTTTTCACGATTTTAGTTGACAAATCGGTTAATATATGCAGTTGGTCAAGGAATACCACAAAATTTGTACATGAGTTACATACAAGTACTGAAGTTATTCAGCAATGGCAATACTACCATCAGAAGAGAAGAGTTAGATATCCATTTCCTGTCAGTGGCCACTAGAATTGGTTATGTAATACTATAAGGAGATAAATCTTGTTTGAAAGTATGTTTTAATCAAGTAGCCTTTAGTTTTATTTGGTTCCCATGTTTTTTTCAGGACATTATATAAGAACAGTTTCTATAGCCTACTGTAATAGGAGTTTTCTCCCCCACTCTGAAACGGGGAAAATTTGATTGTAATTTGCCAACAGTGAAAACTTGAGGACTTGAAAAAAACAAACAGCCAACACCAGACAATTTGAGTGTTTTTTTGGAGAGATTTTCCCCATTTTGGTATACAAGTGTGTTAATATCTAGTTTCTTCTTTGTTTGCCATTTGCCTATATATAACTTTCACAACATAGATTTGGGAAACAGTCCTTAGGGAAAACTTAGATAATTTTTTCTTGAAACACTGGTAACCTTAGGTAAAAATCACTATGTTCAGAACCACGAGCCTAAAGAAACTGGTGAATCAGAACTGGAGTCCCCGTCATAGTGGAAGAAGCCTATGCGTGATTTTCATCACCACGTGCGTCACATATTTAGTTTGCACACTGCCGTATGGAGGAAGCTGCACTGTGACTTGCATTGGTCCATAAGCTGTGGTCAAATACTAATCACCTCTCATATTTGGGTGAACAGGTCATTAGTGGTCGGTCTTGGCTTCTCTAAGTGATGGTGCAAGTCTCAAGATTTAGTGACAAATCAGTTTTACATCAGTCAAGGACTATCCCAATTTACATGAGTTGCAAGGCAAGTATCTCCTTCTATGAGTTGCATTGTCAATGTTTTGCATACATTTATAATCTGGGGTGCAGAACAGAATTATTTGTAACCCAATAGGAAATACCCCTTACTATCATTGAATTGTGACAGTGTGTATTGTGGTGCAGAGCGTGTGACATGATTCATGAAAACCACCTTAACTAACACAACTGGTTTTGCTTGGAGACCTTGCTATTTATTGCTGTGACATTGTTTGCTGTAGGTATATACATGTAGATGAACTTCATTTGCAACAGTTATTGGGAATCAGAACAGTGGTAATTTATATGTATAACCGACTGAACTTGGATAATAACATTTAGGAGTCAAGTTCGATTAAAACTTCTTAAAGTCTGCAACGCCACCTTTTTGTGAATACACAATTTCGAGTTCTCAGTCCATATCTGAGACATATACTTAAGTAAGTGTTGCAAAAAGCAGAACTGATGGGAAATTATGAAAATATGTCTGTTGATGGTGGTAAAAGAAAAAATTCTGATAGGAAGTTTTTAGTGAAATTTTACAGCAACACTACACTCACGTCTATGTTGTGTTGTTTCATTTTTTTTTTTTTGGGGGCTTAACTCTGTTGCTTTCATGTCATTGGATTTAACCTGTAAGACAATGTCTGTTATAGAAGATTGTTTAAAGTGCCATTTTTGATTCCCCATGTCCCCACTTATCACAAAAATTTGAACTGTGTGTGTCATGGCAATATGTGTGCCATATTTTGTGGCATTTTTTTCTATCTCCATAACGAATTTTGTAAAATTGTATTTTTCTTTTGTCTGAAAAGACAAGAAATTACAAACAGTGGCCTATGGGGACCACAAGGAGCGGTTAAATCAACATTCACTCATAACATCAAATCCACTGTCAGAATCAACTGAAAGTTTTGGAATAATCTTTTCTTGAGGATGTATAGTGAACTAATGAACCCAAACTAGGTGCTAGGATTACAAAAATGTATAATAATAAAAAAATTAAAAAAATGTTTACTTTTTGTTTCATTGATAATTTTAAAAATCATTTGCCTTCAATGAGCTGATGCTGTGAATTTTTTGTCATTTTGCTGCATCAAACAATACACATTGTAGATTTGTTTCCATTGGCATAAGAACCATATCCCTTAAAACTTTCAAGAATTACTGAACTTTCATATCTCATATCGTAACGGTGATTTTCCAGTGGCAAAGAAATTAAAAGGGCAAAGCATTCAACCGAATACAACTATTGTATGTGTTAGTGTCATTTGTTTTTCCTACCAAAACAAGGCCAGGGGAAATTGTCACGGTTTGTCCTGAAAATAATCTCTGACTCATGGTTCATCATAGGGAGTGCCTGCCACCATGACCTAAAAAACTCGCCACTCTGTTTAATGATGATGTTCTTTGATACACTAAAGGTTATAATCGACGTCTTCCTACAGTGTCTACATGCTTTTTCAAGACAGGACTTTAGTCTTCTTGTTAGTATTTTTCTCTGTAATTTGAACCCATTTGTTGCTGTTTTTTATTATATTTATTGGTAATGTTCTATAGTCTCAGCAATACATCTTATATGTTTTGCCAATCTTAATTTGTGATTTGATGACTACATGGAAAGTGATTGATTTAAACTCTCTCCAACAAAAATACTTTGTTGTGATTTGTAAATGAGCAGTTGTGAAGATTTTACAACTTTGGATCCTTGCACAAATATTTTCTCAAAATGCTTTTAATAATAATATTTTGGTTTTTACCGTAGGCCTTTTGACAAATTATTTTTTTAGAATTAGTTAAATGTCATCAAAGTGCTGACTTCTATTTGGGCCTCTTGCACTTTTCCTTAAGTGCAAGAAATAGGAGTCTTTTGGTGACAAAGCTTTTAAAATTATTTTTTGGGGGAAAGAGGGGGGGGGGGATAACTTATTATTTGGGGGGGGGGAATAGGTTTGAAATTAGAATCTTTTGGCATTTTCAACAGTTTTAGTTGCAAATTGTTCATTAAATTGTTTTTGTTCACTGATTTGGGCCCTATGCTATGTTAAGAGTAAAATTGAATTGAAATTGATTTCTTCTGATTACGAAGGGAGGCATGGTGACCATTTTTCTACATTTTGCAATTAATTTGTCAAATTTTTGACTTTGATTGCTGCAGGCATATGTGTCAATTGACAGATGCCGTAGAAATGAACCCTATTCCCTGCTCCCAACGCAGTGCACATTGTAGATTTGTGTCATTGCATAAGAACCATATCCCTTAAACTTTCAAGAATTACTGAACTTTTCAGTATCTCAGTATCTGTAACGTGTGATTTTCCATGTGCAAAGAAAATGTTAAAATGGCGAAGCAATTCAACCGAAATACAACTATTGTATGTTGTTAGTGTCATTTGTTTTTCCTTACCAAAACAAGGCCAGGGGAAATTGTCATGTTTTCCTGAAAATAATCTCTGACTCATGGTTCATCATAGGGAGTGCTGCACCATGTACACTAAACTCCCACTCTGTTTAATTGATGGATTGTTCTGTGATACACTAAAGGTTATAATCGGTCACTTCTTCCTACAGTGTCTACATGCTTTTTCAAGACAGGACTTTAGTCTTTCTTTGTTAGTTTTCCTCTGAATTTGAAACCCATTTGTTGCTGTTTTTTATTATATTATATTTGATTGGTATGTTCTATAGCTCTCAGCAATACATCTTATCATGTTTGACCATCTTAATTTGTGATTTGATGACTACATGGAAAGTGATTGATTTAAAACTCTTCACAAAAATACTTTGTTTGATTTGTAATGAGCAGTTGTGAAGATATTACACTTTGGATACATGCACAAATATTTTCTCAATGTTTTTAATAATAATATTTTGGTTTCTTACCTGCAGGCTTTTGACAAAGATTTTTTTTAGATTAAATTTCAAAGTGCTGACTTCTATTTGGGCCTCTTGCACTTTTCCTAAAGTGCAAGAATAGGGAGTCATTTGGTGACAAAGCTTTAAAATTATGTTTTGGAGGGAAGAGGGGAGAACTTATTATTTGGGGGGGAAATAGGTTGAAATTAGAATCTTTTGGCAGTTTCAACAGTTTAGTTGCAAATTTTCATTAAAATTGTTTTGTCACTGATTTGGGCCAGAGGCTTATGTTAGTAAAAATTGAATTGATTTGATTTCTGATTACGAAGGGAGGCATGGTGACCATTTTTCTACAATTTTGCAATTAATTTGTCAAATTTTGACTTTGATTGCAGGGCATATGTGTCAATTTGACGATGCCATAGAAATGAACCCTATTCCCTGCTCCCAAACGGCTAAGTGCACCATTGGGATATATATGGCAATCCAATCATGTTGTCTTTGGAAACTGTTATGTCATCTGTTTGGGTTGATCAGTGATAGCTTTCTTTCTTTATCAATATTTATTTGGAAAAGAAAATAACAAAGAAAATGGAAAAAGTAATGTTTCCATTGCTATTTAAGGGAATAAAAACACAGTGAAATGTCCTTGTAAAAGATTGATGTTTTTTTTGTTGTTTTTGTTTTGTATTTGTTTGAAGAGGGTGACCCCAAGCTTGGCAAGAGGTTTTGTGCATGGAAGATGCAAGAAAAGAGCTGGAGAGATGGTGGAACAGGTGAAAAGTTGTGTGATGAGGTGGAATCGGTGAAGGAGTTCTTGTACCCAGGGATAGGGTAAATCGGTTAGGTTTGGGTGCGTGAAGTTTAGAAAATGTGGAGAGTTGCTACACGGAAAAGATTTCCTTTGAAGAGGAAAGGAATGGTGTATAGAGGGCATACCCAGGCCTGGAGAACCTAGGGGTACGGGAGATCTGATAAGTAAAAATAAACTGATTTTGTATAATTTTGTGCGAAACGCTGGGGTGCTGGCGCTGCATCCACACCCATCTTGGTATGCTGGTGATGCTGTATGGGAGTGAGACATGGTGTCTGAGCAAAAATGAGATGGGGATTTTGAGAAGAGCAATGGTGAGAGCGATGTGTGGTGTGAAGTTGGATAGGAGGAAGACTGAGAACCTTGATGCAGATGTTTGGTTTGGAAGAAGCAGTGGACCAGTTGGCAAAGGCGAAATTATGGTGTACGTTGGTATGGGCATGTGCTGAGGAAGGATGATGAGCATGTTTTAAGAAGGGCCTTTGAGTTTGAGGTGGGTGATTCGAGGAGAAGGAAGTTATGACCAAAAAAGACATGGAAGAAGCAAGTGGAGGAAAGTAGGAGGGTTGGGTTGAGGATGGAGGATGCACTGAATTGGGCAAAGTGGAAGGACTGAGCGGGCATGGGCAATTGCTGTGAGTGTGAAGTAAATCCGTGTAAATAGTGTGTTATTATTTTTGTTCAGAAGGTAGCATATATCCATGTGTGTCTGTTACCAGAGCAAGGACCCCAAACACTGTTCAACAAAGGCCTTTATCAAAATCTCTCACGGTGTGACGCATTTCTGTTAATGTTCAACTTTTATCATTCATGCTATGTGCCAAAGATATTTAACAGAGTTCATGGACAATAGAATATAGAGTTTGACAACAACAAAATTCAGTTCATAATAATGAAGAGATAAACTTCTTAGTCATGTATTTTAATGTTTTTACATCCTTTAATGAGTATCAACCTTAGAAAATACATAAACTAACACTTCTTTTGTGCCACATAATTGAAAATGCATAGCATTTGTATCCAGAAAAGCAAGTATTTTGCCCCATAAGAATTGTTGTCACCACTGATAACTGGAGCATTTTTGCAGGACACTATATAACCATGTAAACAGTCCTTACAAAATTAGTCTTGTCAATATTATATATTTACTTTGTGGATGAGAAGTATGCCATCTTGCTGCCCATGTAGACTTTGTTTTATGGGCTATGTATGCACTTTGAATGACATTTAAGTAATGTCTGGAATATTAAGGTGGTGTCAGGTAGACAAACAAAAAGTTATTAAAATTTCATACATGTATTATTGATTTTGTTATTCGACTTTGGCAGCAGTAACTCAGAAACCAACACAGCGACCATCAAATCTCATCCTTTTGAGATCGTAGCATGGGTCACTCAAGTTGAAGTATCAACATGCAGCGTGATGTCTTGTAGTATCATTATGATATTAATTTTTAGTGGCATCGGAAATGGCAATTGAACTACTAAAGCCAGGCCTGTACGCGGGTATCATACCACGAATATTTCACTTATTGTTTGCAAGATATGAGTCCGAACTGTCTTCCATATTGGTGTGTGCAACTATCTTGCTAAATTAGGATTCATCAAATGTTGATAAGTGTTCTTTAACATGAAATTTGAAGATAATCAGGTGACTACATATTTGAGGGTAAAGATTTTGTCTGTGAAATTTTGTATCATTTCTGGATGTTTTTATTGGAAAACTGCAATTTTAACTTCTATGTTCTATATTCCATTTCTCTACTTCTGTGTAGTGAGACCATGTACATCAGATATCCCTGTTCTTTGTGCACGCATGTAAAACCGTCATTGCTTTAAGTCAACATGCCAGTTTACTTGTGCAACCATTGAATTCGCACTAACTGTAACATCACTGCACAGAAGTGGGGAAATGGAGTATAGTAGTGTGGGTTGGATTGAAAACATGCAAATCTTTGATGCTCTACTGTAGCTCAAAAAATCAACCTTCATCATTTGACTCATTTGTGTTGAAGAGGTATGGCCCTAATCTTCCAAAAATCCAGTTTTGAAATCAGCATCGCTATTGCTGAGAAAATGTTTGATAAGAGGTCATTTTGTACACACGTTTGTGTAGTTCTTAGTGTTGTGATTCCCTATGCCATTTTTTGCCTAAACTATCCAGTCATATTTTTGGTCTTGATGTCAAGATACACTGTGATCAGGTATACCGGGCTTGTTTCTGTAAAGTTGCACCAAAGCTACACATTTTAAAAAGCATTTTAACAAGCAATGTACAAAACTATACTCTCTAAAATCAGTTTAAAGGCCACTATCATTGATTTGCTAAATCAGAACAATCACAATCAGTTTTTGCATACATGTGCTGCAACAAGTACAGTATTCTAACATACCCTGCAAATATTGAGACCGAAGCAAGCTAAAAGGGCACGATCTGAAATTTTAAGTCAGTACTGTCCGAACTGACCTGACACTTACTACAACACATGTTGAATGGAGAATCGTATCTTGTAACACTGCATTTTCTTAATTTCTTAAATTCTTCAGTTGGAAAAAGTAAATTATGAAGAATTCTACCGATTTATCCTTCGCTTTACCTACTAGTATTCCTGCAAATTTTTAAATATTCGACTCTTCTGAGAGTGTCTTTAAGCACTGGCTGCACATGATACACTTTTACCTACTGCACTGCGTCTCCACAGATACAGCTTCCACAAATTGCATTCATTACAGTCTTTTGATCTAAGGATTGTAGTAAATGAAATTAGAAATAAATAACAAGATATTAATTTCAAGGACTGTCATTGCTGTTAAATATAAACTAATTTCCTTATACGTCAGATTGTTCCGATAGATCAGAGGGATCTTTGGATCAGCTTGTTAAATCAGTGTCCGCAGCTAACCTCATAACATATGTTTATTGGCAAATATCGGAATTGGAAAGACAATGTTTTTTCTTTGGATTTGTCTTTGCTTTACAATTTTGTAGTCAATTTCAAAAGCAATTATTGAAATTTGTTGCCACTCCAACCACCTTAATATTAGACCATTATCATAGTACAAAGTTCAACTATAAGTCATAACTTGCATGATCAATCATCTTGTTTTCCAAAGATAATAATCATACGCATATGGCCCCCTGTGTTTAGTTTATAACATTTGTTAAGTCCATTCAAACATGCAAGCTTATGGCGTGTATACATATACATTTTGTTAACGTTCACTCAAAGGGCATTATGTGAATAGGTGTATGTAGAAGGAGGTACCAACCCTGGTTTTGAGTCTAAGGAGAAGTGTAGGATTTTGTTGTACTCGGAATCTTGATATTGTACTGGAATAGTTTTACCATCCAATACCTGGAGTGATCATCTACAGATGCGGAGTGCTGCATTAAATTAGGTATTGTAAAATAAAGTCAATTAGTCTAAATTTCTCAATAGGGTCTCAAAAAGCTCAGAAGTCTGTGAAGATCTCAATATGTCACAGAAATCTTAGCGGTATTTTATTGAACATCTAAAAAGTCTCGGGTATTTTTTAAGAAATTCTTTTACTCAGCCCATCTCCAATAATTGCATGGCACCACAACAATGTTTTTTAAAGCCTGGGTAGTGCTTGAGGTAGAAATTGGCTCGATTTGGTGCAGTGGGGATTTTCCAACAGTAATTTGTGAACTCGCTACATGCATAAATACTTGGCATCTCATGTGCATGTGATATTAACAAAATCACTTCTTAAACCTTCATTTCAAATAATCTTAGTAATATCCTGATAATTGAGGACAAATTATGACGGCAAATCCGTCGATGTTAGTAGATTAACATGCGGGCAAACAGTGCAATTTCCAATAACGGCATTTAGATTATTTCGTGACCATTGTCTTTAGCCAGTCTGGTGTGTGACAGTTGGATATGCGTAAGAGCACTCCTCCTACCGTTAGTCTTTGAATAAGACTTGCACTCGGTTACCCTGAAGTTGATGTCGTTCTGTTACTTGTTAGTTTGCATGTCCTACCTCCCCGTTTATGTCACTCTATATTTTGAGAAAAAATATTTACAAAATTTCAGTTGATTCGTCTTGAGTTTTATGAGCATACTATTCGTATCACAGTATCCATAGGCCACTAGGCTTTAATTTTGTTTGTAAATAGACATTAAAATGCAAAATTGCTACATTTTTCTTAGTTTACAAATTCATTTGAATTTATAGATAAAATTTAGACCAACTGCATAGGCTACCAGGTTCAGATGATACAAAAAACCTCAACTTTTTAGGCGAGACGGGGGGTTTTGAGGTTGGGGATTGTGAAAGGCCCCGTAAAAATTTTACCTAGTTTAGATACATTTTGGAGTATTGTGAGTATAGTAGATTGAGTGCCTAGTGGTCATCATATAGAAAATGTGCTGAATCAATCCTACTCTGTAGATCTGCTCTGCGGTGGTTAAAGTGGGTGGTGGGTCATGTTTCAATAGTCATAGGTTGCGCATAGCTGGAGCGTCATGTGTTTTCTACCATTAGACCAACTAATTGGTCTAAAAATGGGCCGACTCCCTTTTTTGCGGAAATTATCTTTTTTTGTTTTTGTTTTTAACGTGTTACCTCGAATTAATTTTGCAGTTGATTCCTAACCAAGTTGCACAAGATAAATGTTAGGGGAGCAGATTTTACTGATTGCCAATCAAATCATTATTTTGTTATCACAAAATACAGCAAATACAATATGATAATTAATGTAGTACAATGATAAAAATATCAGATATTTTTTGGTGGTTTTGGGGGGGGGAAAACATTTTTATAAACAAGTGAAAAGTAAATAATTAAAAAGAATCAATTAGAGAATGTGCAGCAATTGTTCTTGTAATTGACCACGCAGTTACTTGAGATAAGTGGACTTGTGTGTAGGAATTCATTGCAGTATTGTAGGCCAACAGGCCAATGTGGTGGGGATCAGAAATCACATAAATAAAATTCATGCATGACATCACAAATTGGTATAAAAAAGAACATGCATGACATTGCTAGCGTACTTGCACAGTGGTGGATCAAAACTAAATGAGTAAAACATTAATATATATATATATATATTGCAGTTAAAAAAGGTGGTTCACATTAGACAATGTTTTTGTAACTTCTGGGGAGCCTCCATCCTGCTCTCTTTGTAAAACGCCTGGTGTACATAAGGACTTTACCATTATCTTAGTGTTTTATTCAATTTTAATAGGTTGATGGTCATACATGTGTGGTTTATTGATTGCTCTGGGAAGTACTGGACGTCTTTAACATATGAATCTGTCTGCGATATCGGAAAGCCCTCATTTTCAAAATAAACCCCATTTGAAATTGCTCCTACAAAATATGTACCCACTAAAAGTTCATATTTTTGTTATTAATACTAGTCAGTATCCACATCAGTCAGTATATTTGACGGAACTCAGATTTGTGTCAATTTCCTTTTCAGTATAGATTTTGTGAAAATATGATGTTCAGTAAAAAATTTCTTCCATTGTTGCATGCTAACTGTAGACCTGATGACTTTATTGTAGCCTTTTTGTGCATGGCAGCCAACAGGAGGCAACATGCCTGATTGAGAGTTATTTAAATTTAATACCTGTTTTTTAAATTGTGTAATGTAAGCCTATATAAAGTCATCTAAGTAATTCATAAATGTGCTGAATTTTCTTTGATTTGTTTTATATTTTTTTGAGGGGGGGCAGGGGCGTCTTAGCATCTTAGGAAACGTACATGATTTTTCATTTGCTTCCACAATTAACTTTCTCTGTATGTTGTTATTTCTTGCTTTATAAAGCTATGTTTTCTGTACTTATATGTCGGCCTAAAGTGACTTTTCACAGCCCTGTCAATTTTTAATTGGGTGAAAACGGTAAAATAAACAGAATAATTAACATAGCAATAAAATATTCTACAGTTCAATGTTTAGTGTGCTCCTGACTTCCCAGTGAATGGTTTTCCATTGATCTCTTAAGGGATTAGCAGCGATTGCTAATCCGAAACATCGAAAAACTCATCAAAATTTATATTTTTATATTTTTTTTGGTTACTGGCATGGATAATGCGAACATAACCTGCAAGTGGTTCTGCTTGAAATCCGTGTATTAAGACAAGGCAGTACTTTATCTGAATCTGTAATTCTTTACGTGCGTATCAAAATTCCACTTGAGATCAAAAAGCCTTTCCTGGTGTATATCACAGATTTTCAGCGTGATATTGGTGCGCCATGATCAATACAGTTTCACCTCAAACACAAACATTATTGATATGTTTTTGTTTTTTATGTTTTTTTTTTGTTTGTTTGTTTTTACTCAAATGTTTTTGTACATTGTGTTTAACCGCAATCAAGCTGTTTTCGTGCGAATTTTGAGATGCCATCGCTGTATGTCATATTTCGGGAGACGGTACGGAAAATATCCCAAATACTTCATTTTTTTCACTATTTGGTTGTTTGTCAACATATAAGGGGGGGGGGAAGAGATTATTGGAATTGACACACGTATCCCTGATTTAATAAGTTTAAAAAGGAATTTCCACTTTTTGTCGATTCTCTCGCATTATATCGCTGCTAATCCCTTTACCCTACCCTGCCGTCGGTTTCTAGCCTATCTCCAGGTAGGAACTGAAGGAGTGAGATAAGAGGGGAACAAGAAAAGTCGGCAAATTCGGGTGGGATTCGAACCCATGGCCCGTCGGGCCCCAGCCCCATGCACCCGTGATAGCACGCTACAGCGGTGTCGCTGCCCAGCCAGCCGATTTCGTGCCCATATTAGTCTTGGTTTGATGACGCATCCGCTACTTTCTGGACTTAGTGCATTTTCATCAATTATCATAGTGAGTTTTGGTGAGATTGAGCTGTGCTATGGTAAGGGGGTCTATTGAGGTTTACTGCAAAAGAACCCCCATCTGCAATACTGCCACTTGGCAGTTGTGTTTCTAATTAATTGGTTATAACCTGCCAAATTTACCATCCTGGCAGCTATTGCAGATGAAAGCTGTTTGCCCTAAAGCTCTTGGATATGTTAATACTTGACACACATTTTGTCCTTGGTTTTTAGGAAGTGGACATTCTTTTTCATATCAAAAATGTGTAGGCCTCACATCCTATCTTGCTTGCGTCAGCACAGGCTGAGCACCATCACTATTCCTAAATTTGATGCATGCAATTAAAGAATCATGAGAGTAAAGATTGTGTGCGCCTGTTAGCTTAACAGTTGCTCTGGGTTGCTATTAAAGGGGGATGACCTGATTTAAGTCTGATAAATTTTTCATCTTGATCGAATGGCCTTCACCCCAAAACCCCATCTCTGAAATTTTACGCTGATATTTCAACCCTTTTTGAGTGAGAGCTAAAAATGTGCTTGTAATTCCCGATAGAGTATCCGCGTAAAATTAATAAATTGGTCGACCAAAAATGGGGCATAATTTTCCCTCATAACATCCAAACACACATCCCTTTAGCCCTTAAAGATTTCACAGGGTATGAGAAACCATAGAAGCTCTCTTCTAACACCAAAATTTTGATCACTTCCGGTACAATCTAGGGTCCCTGTGGACGAG
>JAMKCH010029011.1:0-44371 GCA_023653785.1 Ophioderma brevispina
TACATTTGAATCTATTTTATAAAACGCTCTGACATCCCATGACTATCAGACAAGACATCTATATGATCTCAATTTAACCAAGAACAAAAGAACTTTTTGACCACTGTTGTATTTGACAAAAGCCCCCATTTTTTGGAATTCAGTTAGCATCAAAATTATAAAACATTCTAAGTCCGCAAAACATTTCCGTTTCAGCTTAAACAACAAATTTATCACAAAATATATGAACGTTTTCTAACGTTGAGTGTTTTGTCGAGCACCGTCCTTGTCTTGTTCTTTCGCGGTATGAGTTTCTTTTGTAAAATGGTGGTATGATTTGAAAACTTTTGTGGTATTTTTTCAGGGAAAGTTCCTTGACGGGCCTTATTGGCCTTTTGGACTTATCCTCCATATTGCCAATTTCTGTTATGGTAATGGTTTAATGTTTTTTGATGTATGTAAATTTTTGGGCGAAAATAAAGTGATTGATTAATAGTAATCCATAAGAACCAATTTTGAAATACTGATAATCCAATACCTCACTACCAGTTAATCTGCATGGTGGTGCAGAGGGAAACTTAAATTCTCATAATCGGTCCCAAGTTTACCAAAATGTTTGTCGGCAAATTGTGGAGAGCTCATTGTGACTGAAGCCCCCAGCAGCAGCTAGGACAATGCGTGGACCCTTGTAATGAGTTGAAATGTACTCAACCAAATCGCCTCTATTAATACTCCTGTAGAGGAAAAGACAAAACATTTTTAAAGGGGCTTTTCAAATATCCAAGAATTTGCATTATTAATGAGTTAATTAAAAAAAAAAAGTCAAGATTTTTTATCTCATCTTAGTCAAATCAGCCAGCCAGAAAAGCAGCGACCGGCATTTGTCTGCTGGTCCAGGCCTTTAAGTTAGCGTAAGCAAGACGATTATGTTTTGTGTTACTGACAAAAGAGCTTTGTGCCTGGTATTTCTTATTGAACCAATACGGAGCCCCAGACGCCGCTCAGACGGAATGATACAGGAAAATATCTGTCAGTAAATTGAAGGCGATTGACCAATGATATCGTAGAAGAGACAGACGAGGGAGAGAAGGTAGAGTAGGGGATGAAATCAAGGATAAAAAAAAAAAAAAAAAGTGGGGGGGGCTCCGTTGGACGACGGAAGACAGGAAAGCCAGGTACCTACTGGGTACCCAGCACATATTTGTTTTTATTCATTACTTTTTTTTTTACCATTTTAACCCCAAAACCTAAGGTTCTTTGCACTCAACAATTTAATTTTACCAAAATAAATACACAAATCTAGGAAAATATTACCTGTACCCCATGTTTGTATTTGGGTGTTTCAGGAGTCGTGGAAAATTTCAGGATTTACGTATTTCTTACTTGAACATGATTGCGAAATAAGACGTACGTTTTCGCTTATAAAAAAATAAGGAAAATAAGTAAATACAAGAACAGTACAAGCTCACTAAAGAGGGCAATACCTCCACATGTATTCTTCCACATAGCGATAGATAAAGAATTCCCTCTAGATTTGAAATATTTTCAATTTATAAAGTATGTTAAAATGGTTTCCAAACATTGTTTTTCTCAAGACTTTCAGATGGTTTCACCTCATTATAATTGATTTAACATTAACTGATGTATGCTAAATTGTCTCGATGGTATTTTAAACAATTTAACTTGGGGCAAAGGGAAGACCTAACAAACAATGATATTTGTTAGTGGTTTTGTTTTTAAAGTTTAAAACTGCTCCTTTGAAAAGTTGGAATTTTTTTTACTTTTTGTGCATTTAAAAACAAATCTAGATGGACTTAGTCACACTAACAGTTCCTTAAATGGGGCTGTAGGGCGGAGCTTTGTCCATTTTTCTGGAAAAGCTGTATTTTTTAAAGGGTCTTATCATCACTTGGTCTAATTCCATTTCGTCGATAATACATAGGTTCTAAACCGCTTCGTCTAAACTCAGATGGTCTAATTGCAATAGGCTAATAAACACTTAGTCTATTGTAACTGGGATATAATAACCAGATGGTCTAATTGCCATTTTGTCTAAAACCAGTTAGGTAATATCAATAGGTCTAGTTTCCAACTTAGTCAATATCATTTGGCTTACACCATTTAGTCGAATAAACCAGTTGGTATAAGAACCATTTAGTCTAAACCCATTTTGTTCAAACACCTTTCGTCGAATGATCGTTGGTCTTAGATAAAAAAACCATTTTAGGGTAAAACCCATTTTGTCTAAACCCATTCGTCTAGATGATCAGTGATATAATTACCATTTAGTCTAAAACCCATTTTGTCTAAACCCATTTCGTCTAATGACCAGTGGTCTAATAACCAGTTAGTCAAAACCCATTTTGCCTAAACCCTTTTCGTCTAATGATTCATTTTGTCTAAGAACCATTTAGTCTAAACGCCAAAAAAAAGGAAATAGGGCCGTCCATCTATCTGACTACAGAATGTACCCAACCTCAAAAGGTCAAGGAACTTCAGGTTGTACCTAGGGTCCATGATGCCCCCACAGCAAGCTTCTCGTCCCGCAAAGGACAAGCGTTTGAAATGAATGCAATAAATTACACCACCTATGGCAATCTGGTATCTCCATCACCAAGATTGAAGTTTTTTAACGTGTGTAGATGGTATCCTGTATGGAGAGTACAAAAACAAACCCTGGCCTGGCACATGTCCAAAGCAGTGTCAATCTCCAAAGGATTTAGTTTCTAAATCCGAAGGATTGGTGGATATTTAGTAGTAACTTATGAGAAATTGTGCCCTGACAGAGCGATTCTTGGAGATTTTGGGCCCGAATTCATGCTCCAGGAGCAGGTTTTCAACTCGTCTATAGGGGCGCTATTCATTAATTATTATGTGTGCGCTTTATGCCGTTAATGTTTTAGATTGAAGTATTACAAAAGAACGACTTTCAGCCGGCTCGGATTGCGGGGCGTGTGTCTGTGGCCGCGATCTCGTCTTGTGATTCTAAAGGTCGTGGTTCGAATACCAATCCAGAGAAACAAAATTTTAGTTTATGATTTTCTTTTGTATTTTAGAGTTGGAGATTGGAATCATAAAAACATCAGAGTTGTGGATGAACGTAGAAAATATTGAAATGATTGACAACCATATGAGATCATAAGAATGGTCCTGGCTTCGGAGCATGAATTCGCGGCCAAAATCTCCGACGTGCTGACAGAGCACAGAGGGTTGGAATATAGTTCTTAGGGATAAAGTGTCCATGTCCAACAATGTACTGAAGTACTTAGGAATTAGTTATCCAATTCATTAGGTGAAACTATAAGTCTTGAAGGAACTATTGTCCCGGGGGTTCAAGGTTAGAATATTGATCCTTAGAGTTATGTCAAAGTCTGACGAGGACGGACTATTAGTTCTTAGGAATTTGTGTTCACTTGGTTGCGAGCGCATGATGGTGGGCTGTCCGCGGAATGTTAAACATTCTAACAAGATTTTTCACAATCATTATTACTAGCCCCCCCTCCCAGTGGACCCCGTCTGCTTAGCCCATTTCAAGGGAAATAACTACAGAACATAAATGAAAAATAAAATAAAAAAAACAACTCAAAAGTGGCATGTTCAGTACAAAGAAGTAGGTAGTTTGGTGTTTTGTGTGTTTGTGGTGGAGAGAGTTTCCTTCCAAACCTTAATAATAGTATAAATAAATTATTTAAACTGGATCGCCATAAACAAATTAAACTTCAATACAAAAAAAGTGCCACAGATTTTTTAAATTTAATCAGTTTCAAAATAGTTTAATTGTCTGCTGTTGCTACACTCTAAAGGAAAAAAAATGTGACTTAGCATTTTTCCCCCGGTCGGCCCCTCCTTAATATGGAACACTCAAGAATGAAATCCTCAAAAAATGAGTTCATAAGAATCTGAGAACCCCAAAAAGGTTTCAACAGAACCATTAAATGGGCTTACAGCATAATCACTCGTTTTGGGTTCGTTGAAGAACCTAAGCCTTGTACCAACAGCCTTTTTTTTAAGATATGGTTTTAATACCAAGATGTTGGTTACCACCTCCCTTTGGATTTCGATGTTTATGAAGTTGAACCAGTGGATGTTTATGGTTATTTTTCTTCAATTGCTACCAAAAAATACCAACATACCTATTTTGGCGTCACAATGACGTATAAAGTCCACGAATCGGAAAAAAGGGTATTTTTACGAGAACCTAGGCGAAACAGTCCAATTGTGCGCATAGTTTTGGAAAGTAAGGGTTAAAATTATGGAAAATGCCATTTGTTGGAAATGTTATTAAGGGTGTAAATACTCTCGGAAGGAAAGGAGTACACAATGAAAAATTGTGAGATGTTGTGTTAATTTATGATATAGGCCTATATCTTAAAAATAAATAAACAAGCGGAGATTAGTCCTGGCGGGCCCGAGGTCCGAAGGAAGACTACCCCTAGGAACCACAATCCCCGGACTATTTCTCTAGGGAATCTATATATTTGACCACGGTATTATAATTGTTTTTTAGGGTTTCAAAAAATTTATTCCGGGGGGAAGGGGGGGGGCCACTGTTTTTAATGGTGGATATGATGCGTGAACCCGGAATTCACAAAATGCACCTAAACGAGGATTTCCACCGACTAAAGAACAAACCCTAAACAAGTATTTTTGTCCAGTCTGGCTACCCTAAAAAATTAGCAATGCTTGGTCATTAATTTTATAAAAAATTAAAGCCTTTATTGTCTGATTTGGAATTGCTTTACCCCAATATTATGATGGTTTTTTCTTTGATCTCTATGCTTAATTTGAATAAACCTAAGTACATGCATCACAATTTTAGGGGTTAGAAAACGAGAAAGAGGAGAAAGAAGATAGGATAGAAGAGAAAGGAGGAGGGAAGAAGAGGGCAGGAAATAGAAGGGAAAAACGAGGAAGACAAGAGGGGAGAAGAAAGGAGGAAAATGAAGAGAAGAAAGAGAGTAGGAAGGGAGAGAAAAGAAGAAAGGGGAGGGAAAGGAAAAAAACAGATTCTGCTGTTTTTTCCGGACACCTAATTAATGTACTCGCGTACACCGTCTGTTGGAAAAAAGGGAACCCTTTTTTACGCTTTCATTGTTCAAGCAATATATCACCCCTTTGAATACAAATCCCCCCCCCCCCGAAAAAAAAAAAATCACCCAAAGAACTTATTTTGAGTGATTTTGGCGGTCTCCCCAAAGACCCCTATTTCTTTGAGTCACCGAATGCCCCTGGGTTTGAATTGTGCTTGCCACCCCCCCCCCCGATTTCTCAAGCTGACGACATATTTGTCATAATACACTGTGATTCTTTTGGTTGGAAGATGAACATGAGCCTGGCCAAACTAAAAGAAATACTTTATAAACACGATAACCCTACTTTAAGTAGGTTCACACAATAGTGGTTAACAATTGAAATGAATGAACTTTCTAGACTTAAGGCAGGGGTTTTAAAGGATATAGCAAACGCGAAATGCGAACAGGTTTTGATTGCATTTTGACCATTTTGGTAATTTTTTTCGGCCGCTAAAACTTTCCTCCCCTTTTTGGAGAAACTTTTTTAAAGATTTTCCAATTGAGTAAAAATCTAAATTAAGAATAAGGAATAATAATAATAAATATGATGCGCAAAAACACAATGTAAAGGCAAATGCCGCGCAGTTTCTTCTGAGACAAAAATTGTTTTTTGGTGTTTTTATTTTTTGTTTGTTTTTTCTTGGCCAATAAATGGCCAAGTCTGGTATGCATCGGGGGAGCGAGGGCGCGGGGAACAAAAGTACGGAAAGGAACTGCAGGGGGCGAGCCCATACCTGCCTATAAGCACAACAGCAGTAGTTGGGATCTAGAACGGCTTTCACTATCCTCCCCCCTTTCCCGCTCTCCGTCATTATATTCTCCCTACTTCCTTTCCCATGTTCGGTATCGTAAAAGGTCTATTTTTTCAGAGACTGTCGATCCACCAAAACAATTTTTTAAGGCCCCAATGATTCAACGAAAGGAGCATTTCTTTCTTATCAAGCTAGGCCAGCTAGGCTGGCTGAATCTGAACGACGATACTAGGATTAGATAATTTTTTGCATCGTGGTTGTAATTGGGGGTTTTTTCATCTGCTGTTTGTTCGTCCGCCTGCTGCTGCATTCCCTCGTTTTGGATTTTTCCTTGCTTTACAAGGGACCCAATGGAATTAAGCGTTTTAAGGCTTTTGGCTTCGGCTTGGACTTGTATACAGTAGGTTTTATTTTAATTTAATTTTATGCTTGCAATATGATGATCTACGGTATGTTACCATTCTATGGGGCCATTTGTTTATACGCATTAGAACAAATTGAGGCGTAGAGAAAATTCTAAAGACACATTTCGAAATGGGCCTTCGACGAACTGGGCATTTTAGCCGAACTGGCAATAGTCGAAATGGTTTTAGACAAGATGGTGAGCGATGGAAAAATTATGGGAGTAGAAGAAATGAAGGAGATCGAATAAAAAAAATGGTTTTGACAACTGGTGATTCGACCAATGGGCAGTAGACCGACTTACTATACGGCATTAGACGAAAAGGGTTTTCCGACAATATGATGATTGGAGAAAATGCAGGGGACGGAGTTTACCGATTAGTATTAGTAATGGCATTAGACGACAAACAAATGATGCTAGACAATCGTATGTGGAGTATACCAACTGGGAATTATCGAAATGTTATTAGCCGATCCGCCTTCTTTGTTTGTGGTGAGTAGACGAAATGGTTATTAGACTGAATAGCATTAGACCAATTGGATAATTTCAATTAAAATAATAAAATAACACAAACAAACCACCAACCCCAACCAAAACACCACAAACACACCACCCCCTCCCCAATAGCAATCCTCCTCTCACCCCTCCACCCACCATCAATCAAAACCCGCCATTCATTGTCATGTCCACCCACTACATCAATACACCTTAGAAGATCTACCCTTATATTTCACTCCACTCATTAGTAACACTTATAAAACACCCCCTTAATACAATAAAACGAAACGCCCAAATCGAACAAATCACAGTCCTAAAAGACAAAAAAAACGCAAAAAACAAACAAACACCAGAAAAAAAAAAAAAAGAAAACACCAAAAACCCTCCCCGCAATACAAAACCTACCACTGCCTCCACCAAACCCACCACCGCAACAACCCAAAAACCTCCCCAACACCCCTCAACACCCCACCCCCTCCCCAAAACACCGCAACATCCAACCCCTCCGCAACACCTCCCCAACACACCGCAACACCCCCAAAAAAGCCCAAACAAAAAATGCAAGCAAACAAAAAACACCACGAAAAAAAGAAAAAGAAAAAAAACCAAAACGAACAAACAAAAAAGAAAAAAAAAAAAAAATAAACACAAAAAACCGCAAAAAAACAAAAACCTGGCAAAAAAACCAACAAAAAAAAAAACAACACCAAACCAAACACCAAAACACTCCCAAACACCCATCCCCCAGAACAACGCCCCCGACGAGCCAAAACCCACCCCCTCACCCAAAAACCCAACAAACCACCCTCCCCCCACCACCTCACCAACCACCACAACACCTACCAACACCCACCCAACCCCAACACCCCCGCAAAACCCCTTACCCTCCAAAACCCCCCCACACCGCAA
This sequence comes from Ophioderma brevispina, assembly GCA_023653785.1. Lineage (NCBI taxonomy): Eukaryota > Metazoa > Echinodermata > Ophiuroidea > Amphilepidida > Ophiodermatidae > Ophioderma > Ophioderma brevispina. The sequence goes on from JAMKCH010029011.1 coordinate 7,614, forward strand.
CACAACATACGACAACCACCACCCCTCCCAAACACCCCTCCCCCAAACAACCGCAACACCCCGGCCCTCCCCAACACCCTGGAATCTCGCTACAAACAAAAAAAAGACAAAAAAACCACCGTGGGAAAACAATAAAAAACAAACACCGCCAATAGCAAAACAAACAAAAAGAAAAAACAAAAAGCCCCAAACAACAAGAAAAAACAAACAAAAAAAAAAACGAAAAAAACAAAAAAAAAAAAAAAAAAACACGCAAAAATTAAAAAAAAAAAAAAAAAGAACAAACACAAACAGCAACACAAAACCCAGCACAACAAAAAAAAGAAAAACCAAACACAAATAACAAACACCACGAAAAAAGACACTAAACCAAGAAAAAACAACAAAACAAGACAACAAAACACACTGAAAAAAAACAAAAAACGTACACAAAAAAAACCCACCCGTCAAAAAACAACAGAAAAAACCCCAACAAAAACCATAACAAAAACACAAGAAACAAAAACGAACAACCACCACAGCAAAACACAAAACAACATACACAAAAAAAAAAAAAAGCAAAACCAACCACCCCACCAGCAAAAACAACCGAATCCACAAAACCAAAACCCCACCCTAGCAACACCCCACGCCCTCCCCAAACAACCACAACGCAACACCCCTACCCCTCCAACACACCGCAAACACCTCCCACCAAAACCACCGCAACACCCAAACCCTCCCCAACACCCCGGCAACACCCAACCCCCTCCCCAACACACCGCAACACCCCATCCCTCCTTTCCAACACCCTGCAACACCCCACCCCTCCCCAACACCATGCAACACCCACCCTCACAAACACCCATCCCCACACAACACCGCAACAACCAACCCCTCCACAACACCCACCCTCCCCCCCAACACCCCAACCCTCCAAACACTCCCGCAACACACCACCCCCTCCCAAACCCGCCGCCAACACCCACCCTCCCCCAACACACCGCAAACCCCACCCCTCCCCAACACCCCTCCCCAACACAAACGCAACACCCCACCCTCCCCAACACCCTGGCAAACACCCCACCCCCTCCCCCAACACCCCCAACCCCTTTCCAACACCACCGCAACACCCACAAACACCCGCACCCCTCCCAACACCCCGCAACACACGCAAACACACCCACTCCCCACACCACCCCGCCACACCCCACCCCCTCCCAACACCCCGCACACCCCACCACCCTCCCCAACACACCGCACACCTACCCCTCCCAAACCCCGCAACACCCCAATCCCTCCCCAACACCACGCAACAACCAAAAACCCTCCCAACACCCCGCCAACACCCCACCCCCTCCCAACCACCACCGCCGCAACACCCACACCCCTCCCAAACCCTGCAACCACCCCACACCCTCACCAACCCCCTGCAACACCCCACCCCCTACACAACCCCCCACCCCTCCCAACCCACAGAAACAACCCAAACCCTCCCTAACACCCCACCCCCTCCCCCAAACACACCGCACACCCCACCCCTGCCCAAACAACCGAACACCCCACCCCTCCCCAACACACCGCAACACCCCCCCTCCCCCAAACACCCTGCAACACCCCACCCCCCAGCCAAACCCCTCTGTCCCAAACACCACCGCAACAACCCAACCCCTCCCCAACACCCCACCACCCTCCCCAACACCCCGCAAACCACCCACCCCTCCCCAACACCCCACCCCTCCCCAAAACACCGCAACACCCCACCCCCTCCGCAACATCCTACCAAAAACTACGAAACAAACACCCCATCCCACAACAACCCCATACCAGACCCAACACACAAAACACCCCACCCCAGCCCAACACACCCCCGCAACGCAACAACCACCACCCCGCAACAACCCCACAGGCCTCCCAACACACCCGAAACACCCCACCCCTCCCCAACACCCTGCAACACCCCAATACCTCCCCAAACACCCAACCCCCTCCCCATCACCCGCAACACCCCAAACAACCCACCCGCCCGTCCCCAACACCCGCAATACCCCACCCCTCCGCAATACCCAGCCCCCTCCGCAATACCCAACTCCCTCCCCCAATAACCAAACTCCCTCCCATAACAACACTCCCTCCCATGCCCCCGCACAACCCCACCCCTCCCACACAGAAAACCCACAATAATCCCATTCCCCTCCACAAACACCCCAGCCCACTTCCCCAACACCCTAGCCCTCTCCCAACACCCAAGCCCATCCCAAACAGACCCAGTCCCCTCACAACACCCCCACCCCATCCCCAGCAAACACACCACCACGCACCACCCCACACTTACCCCTAACCCATCTCAAAAAACCCCGCAACACCCGAACCCCTCTAAACACCCCACCCTCCCCAACACCCGCATGCTCAAGAACACAGAAATATTAGAGTATCCAATGTACTGTTTACAGCTATACAGCAATTAAGCATATGTAATTAGGTCAATGTAACAACAAAATGCCCCTTTAAGGGCCCACATTGCACTTTTGACCTAATTATGATTCAAACAAAAAAGATGAATGCCAGACTAGTCTTTTCATGTAGTGAAGAAATTTTGCCTTCCGATGTCCGTTCAGCGATACCAGCAATTATGATATTAATTAGCTAGTTACATACTAAGCCGCATAATCAATTACTTTCAAAAGGCAAAAAGATGCGCACCATAATAGGGCTCGTGTGCAGTGAAGGAAGTTTGTGTATGCGATTGTACCGTTCAAAATTTATAGGCAATTATGTGATTTTGCATATTAATTGCTAGGTGGCATAAACTGTAATTTGCCGAAATAGTTAGGCCAAAATCTAATCGGGTCGAGAACTGGTCAGCGTTCCTTTCACCAAAGTACAATCATTATACGCCTTACGGAAATCCTGAAACTTGTACACAAGCCTTTTTTTTTTAAAATTATGCAAATTCACTTATTAGAATATTTTATGCCCAAATCTAATAAGTCGAGAACTCAATGGACCCGCGCCTTTCCACCACGCTTACACCATCGTAAGCCTTACGGACTCCAGATAAATCGTTACACAAGCAGGAAAACAGGACGGCGAGCAGACATACAGCATGACAGACAGAACGACAGACAGACAGGACAGGACAGGACTGACGGACAGACAGGACCGGACAGAAAGACAGACAGACAGACAAGGACAGACAGACAGGACAGACAGAAAAGTGATTCAAGTCTCTGCCGAACAAAGTGCAGGCGAGACAAACAAAAAGGATTCCAGTTTGTGTGGTCCTATATGAGGACATAGCGCCAGACTGAGGTGGTTTATTACCTGGATTTTATTATTGGGAACATTCGTGTCGTCGAGGGAAACCCTGTCGTCTTGAACTGCTGGACAAAGTTACTTTCAGGACTGAGAAGATCCTTGGAATATATTAACTGAGGAGGTTTGTATGAAACTTGTGGCCGTCTTTGGAGTCTTCGCTGTGTGGGACATATCATTGGTGAAACTGCAACGCTTTTTCAACCACAGGACACAGTAAACCCTCATAATCTAATAATTGGGTGTAATTGTACTAGATATGTAATGTTGTTTTGGATACCAAAATCTTGAACCAATTACAAATCATTAAAAATATGTTATATTATATACAATTTAGATCACTTGTTGCACAAGGCTCATTTGTTGTGTTGAAAGGTATTTCTGACCTTAGACGCCACGAGACGTCATAACACTAAGACAGTTCCTTAAATGGGGACTTTAAGGTGCAGACTCCATCCCACGTTTTTCAGGAAGGAGCTCTTAATGATGCGTTGAGGTAGATGGCTCGTTCAAGTTGGATCTTTTCTACCGACAGTTCCTTAAAGGTCCATGGAACACCGGCAGAGTAGACATTCTTAATTCGACATTTTCGTCCTAACAGTATCCTGATATATCGCAACCGATTTTAAAGTGAACATCGGGAAAAGTGTAAATTCAAGGAGAAAATCCCAATGGACAGGGCCTTCTCCTGTTTGCGCGAACGCGTATCAAGAAGATCGGAGTTGGAGGGGTTGACCATGTTAATGACGTTAGAGCAGGTAACAAGTTGTAAACATAGCTCACACGTGGGCTAATCGCACCGCACACTCCAGATATTTCTTCTTGTCGGTTCATGTGGTCTGGGAACTTACAAAGCTATTCGGTTCTGATTATCCTTGTTGGGTACGGTTCACCCGATTGGTGCAGCCGGTCGACAATTTACAGCGCATAAAAATCTTAATTTTAAGCATCAAATCAAGAAAAATTATGCCATATGATACAACACGGACGACGCATATCACGAGAATCAACTGTGTACGTATGCAAGAAACCTGGGCCACGCGCACCGTCGTTCCACGAGACGATCTGAGCGTATCGCGTATTTGTTACGCGGACGTCACTTCTGGGTCACGATTGCCAGCGCGTAATCACTTTCAGTTTGGATCCTTTGAAAGCTTGTCCAAAAACACATGATATTATGCCAAATTTTTATCAAATATACGGTTTTCAATACAGTTCCATGCAGATTTTAATTGATACCAATACATACTATGAATGAAAAATTTTTGTGGATGATAAGTATTTTAAAGCATGTCCATGGACCTTTAAATGGGAGCTGTCGAACGGCGGAGCTCTGTCCATTTTTTCTGGAAAAGCTGTATCTTAAAGAGCTCATCTCATGATGCAGTTCATATGACATAGGTAGCTTAGTTTCAAGTTAAGAGCCTTTAAAGGTTTAGACTTTTACCAATTTAGACATACATGTCATTTAAAAAAATATTTTGTTGCAAATGGCCTTTCACTGCCTGATATGCTATATACAGCTGTAGGGGGGGGAGCCAAACGTTGGGCGAAAAAATTTACAAATTTGCAAGAATACTGATTTTGGGTCAAAAATACTGAATTTGGGCTCTGATATATGAAAGCTGTATTTTCCAAGTTGTCTTGTCTGCATTTAGTGTTTGTTGTTGCGTTCTATCGATGCTGTATTGGTTTCCATGACCTTACAATGACAGATTGGGTGAGTTGTTTGAATCGATGGCTATGAATAAAAAGAGTACAAGCAAGTAAATTGTTGTGTATTGATTATTACCATTCTTTAAAGTCGTTTCAAGTACAATATTAAAAAAAAAAATCTCGCCCTACCGACCTTACTGTTTTGGGAGCCTCTAGGGACAACAAACAATTTATTTTTTTTGGGCCTAACTTTTAAAACACCATGGATATTAAGGAGGATGGCACCGATTGATTGAATGACTTTCACCCAATACCCCATTTTAGAGTTTATACTGATATTTCAATGCTCTTTTGATATGTGCGCTAAAAAACTGCAATTTCGTAAGCCCATAGACTCTTTTTTGTTGTGTAATCTTAAATATGGTGACCCAAAGCGGGGCCTTTTCACTTCTAAATCCCAACCAAACATCTGTTAGCCCAAAGCATTTCAGGGCAAATGAGGATAGCTCTCTGCAGACACATACAGTTTGATTGCTTCCATTTAAAATACAGGTTCCAGGGATGAGGCTATAGGGATCAGGCCATGGACTATAATCCAAATTTTAGAAAAAACCCTAGTTGAGAAAAAACATTAATGAAAAAGGTGCTAGAATCATAAAAGCCACTTCATCGCCCAACATTACCGTAATATTTTACAAAACATGTTTTCTGAGCAAACATTTTTTATACATATTCATGTCTATTACTGTAAAAGTAAGCACAAAAGAAACACAACAGTTTCCTGTTGAAAACATCAAGTTTACGATTTAACTGAATTCTTTTAATATGGCTTATGAGATCCTCTTTTAAAGCTTAAAAAGTTAAAAGTCGTTAGGGGTAAATAAAAAAAACAATATTGCAAAAAACAGGATGCAAATTTCCTTGTTATTTGTAATGCATGTAAACAGACCACATGTAAAAAAAAATGTTTTTGTTAGGAATGGCAGAAATACCACGACATAGATCTCTATGGGCTCTTGCCTAAATTGTAGACACAGGAAGGGCAGACAGGAGATAGGCAGGACTCCTGCAGGAGGGAGCGATCCCACATTTCACCCAGTAGGGTGGGTCAATAAACATGAATCACCCTGCCTTTCAAGCGGTTTATGTGTGGTGGAAGTGGATTGACCCATCCCCTGAACAAACGAATTTAAGACTGAGGAGGGAAGCAGGGATCCTGCCTGCCTCCTGTAAAATATAGTCCAATTTTATTCCTCCCATGTCAGTGATGTCAATGCATTCAGATAGACAGTGCATTTTTGCACACTTTCTATGAACACATGTATTCCAGGATTTGAATCAACACTCACAATTTAACACTTGCTGCAAACCACTGCATAACACACTAAGTCACCCGACTCAAGGAAGGTCAAGCACTATGTTTATTTTTGGATTGAAAAAATAGAACACTATATAAAATGAATAGGAATAGTGAAAAATAACAATTGTGAAATGCAGGATTTTGAGAAATAAGTTGAAAGACAAAATCATCTAAAATTTGTTAAGTCATATCACTTTTTTTGAAACTTTTAAGGATTTGTTGAACACGATGAAGATGTAATTATGGCAAATTTGCAAAAAAGCTAAAAAAATACTGTTGTGCGAGCCACGTATGTTAGCTTTAATGCTGTATCAAAGCAGGCGTAACAATGTCAAGGAGTAAGCTCTCTTTAATGGGATTTGCATTTAAATGGTATTTTAAGGACTATGTAATACTCTTTGATTTCGGTAATTTTTTAAAATGACAAGTTTAAGGTATTATGAAGCTTGGAGTGTATCATTCCTTATCTCAGATAACACGCTTAACTTGAGATAATAAAGCTGAACCGAAATAATGGTCCTTATCTGGAGTTAACAACGCTCTGCAGATACGGGCTTGCTTATCGAAGATAAAGAAACTCTCCCAAGATAAGCCATTGTTAAAGCACTATCAGTGAATTTGCTCAAACCGAAGATAAAAACAATCACAAAAATCAGATTTTTATGTTCATACAGTTTGGTTATCCTCCAACATCCCCCAAAATTTAGAGACCAAACACCTAATAAGGACAAAATCGGATATTTTGCCATTAATGTCTGTACGGACACGTACTACAACGTGTAATTGAATGGTTGATCATATCTTTGGACTGTTTTTTTCTTCCTTTTCTATCAATGTTTTGCTTTGAAAAACATACTGATAGTCTTTAAGCTAAAGCTAGGACTGTTATTTATTTATTTGGGATTCAGCATGGTTAGCTCAAAATAAGGTTCGTTAACTCTAAGGACAGAAATGGGAGAGTCCACAAATTTGTTATTGCGAGGTAACAGAGCAATATGTAAATAAGGCTTTCTCTATTCAAGATTAAAGGTGAATGAAAGTGATACACGTCTATACAGTTTCTTACTTGAGTTCTCAGTGGGTCCAAGGATGGTTCTTCAGAGAGGTGTACCTTGGTATGCCACAGAATGAGGATGGTCAACAAAAAATCACCCTGAAGATTGGTCTCTACTTCCTACAATGAGGGAAATATAGTAATCTTAGAAAAATTAGACATCGGTTTAAAAACCTTTTAACTGAGCAAAATGATTGACTAAATTTGTGATCTATCACCAGATTTTTAAAAGTTTAGTGTGAAAGTTGTCAAATACTGTCGTTTGTGGGCAATTACTTTGGTAGTTATGTGTTAAAGCTTTCCAAAGCGAAAGTTCCATTAGCTCCTTTTTTTCAGGAATTATTCTTAGGGCAACAAAAAAAAACATTTTTGCGGGCCCAACCGGACCCTGATTTTTTAGTTGCAGATGTTTTTTTTTTGTAGTTTTTCCAAAAAATCATGTAAAATCAGCCTGTTTGTAGTCCAAATTTATCAATTTGGCTATTTTTTTAGAAAATTTGGTTTGTAAAAATTTTCATTGTTTCTGATTTGCAGCTTTGGGGGCAATTTTTGGCCATTTTGACCCCCAGAAAAGAAAAATTAAAAAAAAAAGAAAAAATTTGCCCACCCAACCGAACGACTCTACTTGAAAGGTCCACGTCACCCGTATGTTAAAACAGGTTGTTTTTTTCGTCGCCTTACAGAGCCATCATTGTTGTTTTGGTTGTTTCTTTTGATGGTGAGATTACATGGCACATCTTTTTATAATTAATGACTTGTCACACAAAAACTGTATGTTCGCTGTTGTGAATTTTACGGGCTCGTAAAAGGATATGAGTCTGGTGATTTTGTTGACCGGTCTTTGGTCTCTTCCAAACAGATGTATGTGCAATAATTTGAAGAACAGTGATATGTGATTTTGAGATTAATTTCCTGGAGAACTGACAGTGACCAAATGACCAATTTATATTTGATCAACCATTGGTCAGCAGGAAAGTTTTATTTGTATTTGTAACTACATTCCTTTGACTCTCATTATCAAAAATGTTCACTGCAAGTTAAAGATTGAGTCTGTTGTTAGTCTGGAAAACCGACTCAGCGATGCCCCAATGTGCTATTAGTAGATAAGGTGTTTGAAAACATAAGCATGAGAGGGAAAACTAGAATTTGGTGGTTTTGGACTTCATGCTCATTATTCAGAATGTAAGCTGTGGCCCCCTAGCCTATCTATAAATGACATGACCTTTGACCTTGCACATTGACCTGACCTCATCAACAAATGAGGGATTCCCATATTTCACCTTGGTGATTCAAGTTTGGTTCCCAATTGAACTTCATACTTTACAATTGAGGTCCAATATTTTTAAAAACTTAACATTTTAGTGACAAACCCACATACATACACATGAGCACGTGGTCCTACAAGCTATGCTGGCGGCCCACAATTATTAATAAATTAACATTTTACAAAGTCCATAGTCTGTCAGTCTACCTGAAAGTGTGAAGATCCACACAAGTATTGTTTGTTAAGGACAGGCTCTTGAAAGGGATGATGGATTTTTTTACAAATATCGTCTCTTGGACACCTGTCATGATTTCAGTCTACCCCAAAGAGAAGATTCCACACAAGTATGTTTTTACAGGGACAGGGCTATTAAAGGACTATGGATTTTTTTACAAATCCGTCTGACACATGTCACTGATTTCAGTCTACCCCAACACCCAAAGAGAGATCCAACAAGTATGTGTTTTTTTTTTAGGGACAGGCATTAAAGGGGACGGATGGAATTTTGTACAAATCCCTCGTCCTTGAACACCTGTCACTGATTTCAGTCTACCCCCCAAAGAGAAGATCCACACAAGTATTGTGTTTTTGCAGGGCCAGAGCTATTAAAAGGGACTATGCGATTTTGTACAAATCCATCGTTCTGACACCTGTCATGATTTCAGGCTACCCCACAGAGAAGATAAACACAATTATTGTGTTTTGCAGGGACAGAGTATAAAGGATTTGGATTTTTTACAAATCCATATTTTTCTGCACTTGATTCAGTATACCCAAAAGAGAAGATACACACAAGTATTGTACCCAAAAAATGTTTTACTGTAACTAGAAACTCATCAGAGGTAAAGATGGAAGGGGGATTTAAGTGGTAGTGGTAGGCAGGTCGGCGGTTGCTAATATAGGTTGGATTTATTTCTTGGAGTCCGGCAAGGTTACCGCTTGTAAGCGCGGTCAGCTATTGCAGTGATTAGGCACATTTTTAAACTAATTGTGTCCTTATGTGCGATACCCCTGCCGCGTAAAACCACCTCATGGTGGCCTATGTTTGTTCAGTTGCAGAATGAAATGGTAACATTAACAAGGGTTCTCCTGGTCGGCATAGTTTGATTCAGTTGAAGAAATGAAATGGCTCACATTACCAAGGCGGTTCTCGAACCAGTGTCGCCTGCTTTCGTGATCCACCTTCCTTTGCAAGTTGAACCTCCAATGATCTTTGACTTTGGTATGTGACCTTTTCAATCCCTACCAACCAAGCAAGTTCTCTATGGCACACCTACAATCTTAGCCACATGTGGTTTGGGAACACGACTGCTTTTTTTGCCCCGATTATTTGCTTGCCGATACTTCTCTTAAAGAGATATATATGAAATCATGTCAACTGTGTTGGGAGGCTTGGCGCATTCTCTATCCATGCACCCCTCCCTATCCCACCAATCATGTTGGGGGTTCTTGTAGGGTTGCCAGAACAAAATTTCAGGATTCAACATTGTCCAGGGGGAGAGGGGGGCATTTGAAGTAGGCCCTATAAATTTTCCAACACTTTGGGAAGATTGTCTGCAAATACTATAAGAAAGAGGATTTCATGCGTAACTTAATTACCTGTCTTTCAAAATTAGATAAATGATATTGAAACTAAACTTGTCAAATAGAGGTTACAAATAGAGGTTTCATCTGAGTATCAAATTACACTTCCCCCTGCCTTACTTTAAAGGGAATGGTCACTTTTAATCAGCATAGGCCATACTTTCAATTCATTGCGTTTTAGCTACATTCATGGGTTTACAGCAATTGGGTGCATATGCAAGTGTGCTTTCCGCTGTAGCAAAGTGTCCCTTATTTTTGTGTTAACAACTTAATATTTATTTCATAAGTGTAAATATTCACACAAATAAATTTCAGAAGAATACATTACTACAAAAAAGACGATTTTAACATGTGAAATCGTTTCATATAGGGTTACGGCGCTTTATAATTTGATAATAGGCTAAATTTTAAATTTCAAATGAACATAACCGAATTCGAAAGGACAGACCTGATTTCGAACAGCGAACCTACCGCTTGCAAGGCGAGATCTTGCCTCTAAGCCAATCGCTCCCTTACATACTGATATTCTTTTCAAACCTAACATGTTTAAATCCCTGATCGTCGAACGGTAAACCAAATCCGACACACGTAAATCAATGATATGCACATAAAACCATATAACAATAGATACTACAGGAGTCATGATCTTTTTCATATGGTTACCTGGTATAAGCGTTTGATTTTTAATTAAAGAACAATTTTCAGAGATCATTATTCTTGGAAATAGAATTTTACCGTGCATTATCGAAGTCATGGACAAGGTGTGAAATTAGCGAATCGGTTGTTAAAGGATCACTTCACGTGTAGGACCACAGACTTAATGCCAATGGAGTTAGGCATCCATGCGGGGTCCATGCAACGGAGCAATTAAACAAGGTGTTACAGAAAACTTAAATACACACATATACATACACACGAAGGGACATACAAAATTTATTAGATTAGTATGTCCTCCCTGCACTAGTGCAGGCCGGACACAAAAATGAAGTTCCCCCGTTTGGTTCAACCACAATTAATTTGTCAACCAGTATGTCAACTCAGTTTTGTAATTCAATTGGAAGAAGGAAGAAAAGTAAAAATTTGACTACACATCACCAAACCACAGAGGTGGTGTTATCTACCTGAATTTCTCTCAGGATGACTCCACGCTCCTCTCAATTCACTCTCTCCCAGTGTACTGTTCTGAATGATGTCTCGATAAGAATTTTCCACAGCTGAAAGTTCAATTTTAAAGAGTTTTCAAAATTTTTATTGTGCTAAGGCATACAAAAATTGTTTGGCGTAACCCGAACACCTAAAAACACTGCGACGTTGAGACGTTTTATGGCAAAATTAGTCACAATAAAAATATTCTGCCGACCGACCCTTATTTTCATCCACAATTAAAAAAAAATATTTTTTTAACCAACACAACGACAAAAAAATAACAACAAGACAACAAAGGCAACGAACAAACAGTAAATAAAAGATCTTTGTCATGTCATAGAAAAAAGCTTTAAATAGTACATCTTGTATTCATGTTAGAGTGAAATCTAATAAAAAAAAATCCGACCGACCCCGGAATTTTTGCTCTGTTTACGCCAAACCTTTTTTTAGCCTAAACAAAATACCACTTTATTTACTGCAAGATTTCAAGAGTTATATTATTTACTTTGCTGGGCAAATTCCAGAAAGAATTCCAGCAGCTTCATGCCGCTGTATTCTTATGGTTAAAATCTCCCTACTGATATGTATTAAACTAGAATGATAAGAAGATAATCTTTTCAAAACAGGATCTCACAGTGCCGTGATCTTAGGTAGTTCATGATTAGTTTACTCTGTAGAATAACAAGGCGAACTCGTATTTCCGCGAAGCGTAAAATATGTCCCCGCCGAATGTCACGATCACTGACATGCGATAATGCAACTACAACACCCCCCCCCCCCCCCTCCCCAACACCCCGCAACACAATCCCCCTCCCCAACAGCCCACAACTCCCCACACCCACCACCACCCTCCCCCATCCCCCAATACCCACACCCTTCCCAACACTCTCTCTGCAAACCCCCACCCTGTGCATACCCACCCTATCAACACCCCACCACCTGGCAACACCCCACCCTAGCAACAGCTTACCCCCTCCTTAACACCCCCAACACTCCAATCCCCTGCAACAACCCACCTCCACCCCCAAACCCCGTAACAGATTCCTTCCCTCCCCAAACACCCTATGGCCCTAAGCCTCACACTCTTCCCAACACCACCCCGGACACTCCCCCCCTACTCCCCCATAAATCACCGTAACACCCCCTCCACACACCCCTTCCCATGCAACCCCTACCCCTCCCCCATACCCCGCAACACCCAACCCCCCTCCCCAACACCCCGCAACAACCTACCCCCCCTCCCCAACACCCCTCAACACCTATCCCCCTCCCCAACACCACCTCCCCACACCCAACTCCCAACAACAAAACACCCCACCCCCTCCCCATGGTATCATAAGTCTCAGTAGCAAAGGATTTTTCCACTATCCGACATACCATTTCAGAGATCAAGCCAATATGCATATTGTATTAGCTCATTTGCATACCTAATCCGCATATATCACATACTTTCAAATTGCAAAAAATATCTGCCCCATGATAGGCTATCATACAGTGCTGGAATTTTTTTGAGTATCCGATGTACCGTTTCAAAAATAATGACCAATTCGCTGATTTTTGCATATTAATTAGCTTCATTTGCATACTCAATTTGCCAGCCCGAAATACGCCAAAAATCTATCAGTTGAGAACTCTCAGCCCGCTTCCTTCCACCACCAAGTTTCACATCATTATCTGGCCATCCGAACTCCAGAAAACCTTGTACCAGGCCTTGTAGGAAGAATTTTCCATATTATGCTAATTAGATACTCAATTAGCATAATTTTATAATACGCTCCAAATCTAATCGGGTGGAGACCTCATCAACCAACCTTCTTTCCACCAAGTTACATCATTGTCGCCCTTACGTAACTCAGTAAATCGTATACACAGGGTTAAATTTTAGCACGGACGGACGAACGGACGGAACGGACGAACGGACGAACGGAGACGAGACGGACGGACGAAACGGACGCTGCTCATTTTATAGTCCTTGTTCCAACTGTCGGCTGGGGACAATAAACAATAAACCAAGTATTTCAAGTAACCAAGTAGTCCGATTTTAGATGCAGGATGAAACTTGTAATAACAGGAGGAAACCAAAGTAATCCTGTGAGGTTAGTATGGATGGCCACAACCCAAAATTCATTTCAAATGAGAGGAACCCAACCAAGGAACCAAACCCATGACCCCCATTGATTCCCAAAATTGCCCAGTAGTTACAATTTGTCTTGGACAATACATTTGCAGACGCCCTCATTATTTTACAAAGCTAGTAATGAATTATGTGAAATCTGAACCCAGAAGTTCATATTTTGTACATATAGGCCTTGGGCCCTTGCAATACAATAGATATGACAAAACATGAGGAAGACCATGCATAATTATAAAGTGAAATAATTCAGAAATTCAATGTGTCACGGATTTTCATTGCATGAAAACAAACAAAGAGGAGAACACTTAGATCATTTGTTTTATCGGAACTCATCAGAGATATAAACTTGGAGACTCGGGATCGGATCTGTATTCCTGGGTAAATATTTGGCGAATGTCATCGAAAATTCACAAACCAAGACACACTCGTATCGTCTTCAATATTCCCATATCTACACAGGTCACAAAGCCGGTCCTACACATTCAATCTCAGTCTTCTGCCAATTTCAATCTTGAGAATATGACTTGAACATCTTAACTGGGCTAGAAAACGCCTATGAGAGGAGTTGCTATAACATACAAATATTTTCAGGGGGCCATAAATTTCTTAAAAGTGGAATATGTCTTAATGTATCAAGAGACAAAACCTCAATGCCCAAATTTTGTTACATACATTCTACGAGTTCTCTATTCCGAATATCAAAAAAGACTTCATTCAACACCCTGATTATACCACGCATGGCCAAAGCCATATGTTAGGAGGATCTTTTAACGTGCGTGACACCGTTGTTTCCCTTCATCCAAATTAAACAACATTAATAAAAACTTTTTGGGGATGGAACCTTCATTTACCATATGTAAAAAGCTGATGTGAAACCAAAATTTATTACAACGAGTTCATACAGGTTACATAAATTGGGGTTCTGCCACATTCGCCAATGGCGCACAATTTATTTGCCGTTATTTTGGGTGAGGGGAGACGTAAGAACTTTATATGCTTTATGATGAACCCTTCTATACAGTCGTACTGTTTATAACCCCAGATTTCAGAACCATAGGTAATTGGCAAAACTGTTGCATCAAAAATTTTTAAAATAAGCATCATAAGACATATCACCAACAGCATCTAATAGTGTTGCCTACAGCACGTTTAAAGCCTTTGAAGCCGGGTCAGCCAAGGCTTTTGGCTCTCCCCCATGCGTTACCAGTTGACATTTGAATACCTAGATAATGGTAAGATGCAACCAACCATTCAAGAGGGTTATTTGATAAAAACCATGCTTCATCGCGTCGTTTGCGGCCTCATTTCTTTACGAAAACTCATAATTTTTTTTATTCCTTCATTTTTCCATTTTTTCACGATTCTTGAGATTACAAGATGTTTCTTGAGGCCACCAATTGTGTCAGACATTATGACAAGTCATCAGCATAATATAACGATTAATCTCGGTGGTATCTGGGAGTATGTAAGCCATGAAAACCATTGCAATCAAGGATATAGATAGTCCGATTAACTAAGGAAATTGGAGCGGACTAACGTAAGCCAAACCTTGTTTTTCAGTCGTTTAAACAAGATAAAAAGTCGGAAATACATTTCCTTCACGACCGCAGCTTTCACCGTTTATTTAAACTTGACAAAAAATTTTCGTTATTTTGCTTGGAATTAGTTAGCGACAGAAATTAATTTGATCATAAGTTTATCTCTCCGAAACCCTGTCCAAGCTTGTTGAAATCTAACAAAAAGGCTAGTAACATTTTGCCTGTCCTAAAGGAGTTTCTTCTGTATCCACTATGCAATTGTAAAAAATATTATGAACGGTTCAAATACCCTTTACGGAGCCGCTGGGTTTTCAGGGATTTTACTTTTTGATCACATCAATTTTTAAGTCTTTGTATTCAAAAATGAAGTGATGAAAATTTATTCAAAACGCATCCAAAAGGGTAATAGGCCTGCTAAGTACCAGGATTTTCAACCGAACATTTCTTAGGATTTAGGACAATTATTCCTTTGCCTCCAATTTTTTTTGATGGAATATACCATTATTAACAATAAATGATTAAAGAGCGTATGGATAAGAGTAAGAACATTTTCCGGAAAGTGCTTAAAAAAATCAATAGATTAAACCATTCTAGCAGGAGCCTTTTTAACTTCATTGATTTAATAGCATATGTGATTTCATCCATACTTATCGGGGAATTTAGGTTCTAAATCAGTAAATCCTTACTATCATGATCCCCATCATCAATACTTGAAACCCTCGATGTGTCATTCTCCGATTCTCCATATCATTATCAGTTTGATTAAAACTGACTTAAAATGTTGATACCAAAACATCCAGATTTATGAGATGATGTGTGAGTCAACATCATATTTAGCAGATAAGATATGGGATCTTTCTCACCGTTGTACCAGAATTCCTTCGGATCGGAGTTCACATTTTCAAGTTTCTTTGGTAACGTACTTTGTATGAACTTTTTCTTTTTACAAAGGGATTTGTACATGGTTCACAATGCTTGTATCTACTTCAGATCGAGATACTATGGCTCTTTAAATTTACGTCAACGGGACCAATTTTCATTGCTTTCATTTTGTTACATTCAGTATCACATGTTTTTCCATCGAACGAACCTACTTTACCCTGTCATTTCGAACATATACTTTGAGCAGCTATTGAGTGCCCGGGCGTTATCAATTCAATAAGCTACGTCTGTATTGTACCCCATACAATCCTGGGCTGCCGTAAGCATTTCTTGACAGGTGTTCGACTCAAGATTAGCTCTGAATTTTAGCCTTTGTTGGTATCCCATTGTATTTAACATAAACATAAAAATATTGAAATTATAATAAGAATATAAATACATGATGATATATATATGAGAATCAATAGACCACAAAGTGGAAGATGAGACTCAACCTTTCCATTTGATCTCAAAAAACCACATATAATAAAGATCTCAGGATAGAAAGATTCACATAGTCAATGCACTGGGAACCTTGGGACCATAAACGTTATCACCGTTCGTATCTCTATCACCGGACCGTTCAATAAATGAATATCTAAATAATTTACAGAGAGCAAGCAATTTACGGCCCCAGGAATTTACGGATCATTATGGTACCGTATAATATTTACCTTTTGCAGTCATTTGAGAAGCAATTGGCATAGTATACGGTTGTTTCCCTGAGGGTAAGCATTCAGATGGGCCACCCATATTCTCTATCTCAGTTCCAGTTCCATTGTGAACGCTTCTGCGTACCTACAATCAACCAAAGAGCAAAACAACAAATTGAAATAATGGCAATCCAATTGTTCATGATTCGATTCCTGTAGGCTATATAAGGCTTGACATTTTGGTTCAAGAGGAACTAGGTAAAGCAGAATTACTTTATTATGCAGACACAAACAATTATTAGCAAAATTGTTGCTATTTGATGAAAACAAAAGTATAGGGTCACTCCACAAGTACCAGTGTCATCTGCATGACTCACCAGAAACACTCTGCATGACTCACAGGACCATCTGAGATGACTCACCAGGACAATCTGAATGACTCACCAGAACCACTCTGGATGACTCCAGGACACTCTGCATGACTCACCAGAACCACTCTGCATTGATCACAGGACCACTCTGCATGACTCACCAGGACCACTTTGCATGACTCACAGAACCAATCTGCTATGACTCACCAGGACCATTGCATGACTGACCGAACCACTTCTGCATGACTCACCAGGACCACTCTGCAGACTCACCAGAACCATTGCATGACTCACCAGGAACCACTCTGCTATGACTCACCAGGACCACTCTGCATGACTCACCACGAACCACTCTGAATGAATCACCAGGACCACTATGCATGGACTCACCAGGACCACTCGGCATGGACTCACCAGAACCACTCTGCATGACTCACGGGGGACCAACTCTGCATGACTCACCAGAACCACTCTGCATGACTCAACAGGACAACTCTGCAGATCACCAGGCCACTCTGCATGACTCCCAGTGTCACTATGCATGACTCACCAGAACCACTCTGCATGACTCACCAGGACCACTCGCTGACTCACCAGAAACACTCTGCAGACTCACCAGGACCACTCTGAATAGATCACCAGAACCACCTCTGCATGATCAAAGGAACCACTCTGCATGATCACCAGGACCACGCGGAAGGGAGTTTAATCCCTTGAAACCCACTTCTCCGATGGACCCTCTCTCCGCTACAAATTATGGTTAGAGATTATTTTTATCCTCAAGACAATTATTCTATGTTTTTCTGCATCACGCCCTAAATAGAGGTTCCATTCCCACTTTAAGGATTCCCGGTTTCCCCCTCCCTCTACCCACTTTTCTATCATCCAGTTCTATGTGTCTTCGATTGCCTTCCTTCCAATAGACAAATCAGATGCCAGGCGTAATCTTTGCGCTTTATTGAATCACATAGAAAGATTAAACCACTCGCATGACTCCCCAGGACCACTCGCATGACTCCCAGAACCACTATGCCATGACTCAACGGACACTCTGCGATGCTCACCAGAACCACTCTGCATGACTCACCAGTACCATCTGTGTGTTTGAATTGGCACTTACATGAGCAGGGTGTGATGCGGCCATGGAAAAAAATGAGGCAAAAGGGGAAAGGAAAAAACAGAAAAAAAAAAGAGTAAAAAAAAAGGAGACAAATGCCAAAAAACAGGCTTAAATCAAAGAACGTCTAAATTTTGGCAATAATACAAAACAAAAAAAATTTCAAAACGAGGAGGAAATTCTTGAAAACAAGGAAATTTGCACCAAGGGGTCACTCCACATGAGTCACCAAGGAGTCACTCCACATGCGAGTCACAAGGGCACTCCACATGAGAGTCACAAAGGGTCACCCACATGAGAGTTCACCAAGGGGTCACTCCACATGAGAGTCACAAAGGGTCACTCCACATGAGAGTCACCAGGGGTCACTCCACATTGAGTCACCAAGGGGTCACTCCACGAGAGTCACCAAGGGCGTCACTCCACATGAGTCACCAAGGAGTCACTCCAGATGAGAGTCACCAAGGGGTCACTCCACATGAGAGTAACAAAGGGTCACTCCTAAATGAGAGCACCAAGGGTCATCCAATGAGCCCAAGGGGTGGTCCCACTCCACATGAGTCACAAGGAGTCACTCCACATGCGAGCCCAAGGGGCACTCCACTGAGAGCACCAAAGGGTCACTCCACATGAGAGTCACAAGGGGTCAATCCACATGAGAGTCACCAAGGGTCACTCACAGGCGAGTCACCAAGGGGGTCACTACACATGAGTCCAAGGGGTCACTCCACGAGAGTCACCAAGGGGTCACTCCACATGACGTCACCAAGGAGGTCAACTCACATGCGAGTCACCAAGGGGTTCACTCCACATGCAGAGTCACAAAGGGTCACTCCACATGAGAGGCACCAAGGGGTCACTCCACCATGGAGTCACAAGGGGTCACTCCACATGAGTCACCAAGGAGTCACTCCACATGCGGAGTCACCAAGGGGTCACTCCACATGAGAGTCACCAAGGGGTCAATCCACATGAGAGTCACCAAGGGGTCAATCAACATGGGTCACCAATGGGGTCACTCCACATGAGTCACCAAGGGGTCACTCCACATGGAGTCACCAACGGGGACTCCACATGCGTAGAGCTTCCCCAAGGAGTCACTCCACATGGCGAGTCCCAAGGGGTCACTCAAATGAGAGTCACCCAGGGGTACTCCACATGAGTAACCAAGGGGTAACTCACATGAGTCACCAAGGGGTCACTCCACATGCGTCAAAAGGGTCCACTCCACATTGAGAGTTCACCAAGGGGTTCACTCCAATGAGTCACAAGGGGTCACTCCACATGAGAGTAACCACTGAGTCACTCAACATGAGAATCACAAAGGGGTCACTCCACACGAGTCGCCATTGTCACTCTTCCACTAAGTTACCAGTATCAGTCCATTGATATACACCAATAAATGGTGTGGTTGGCCTATCGTTTTTTTGTAACCACATCCCTCAAGAGGGAAGACATAACCCATGTGAAGTTAAAAAAATACGCAAGTACACTTGCGCGACTCCCCTGGCAAGATGGCAGTAATACACAAGTGTTGTTGGCAACCGTTGTCAGTTGCGGGCAATCAAATTCAATGTTCTCCAATTGAATATATCTGAAATGCCATTTCTTCTGAAAAATGAAAGCCTAACCAAAGGGGAAAATACTGCAGATGACCTTTGACCTTGGTATGTGACCTTTGACCTTGTAAATGTGGGCCCTTTGACCTCAACAACAATGAAGTACCCCATATTGCACCTTCGGCCCAAGTTAGGTTGTAATGGGACTTCAACTTTTTCAAAGACGACCAGAAAAACAAAAAACTAACCAAACTGGAACATGACATCCTTGAACCTTTAACCTTGGTCCATGTCCTTTGACATATCCACATAATGAAAGGATGAACCCTATTGCAACTCACCTCAGCCTGGTTTAAATCGGACTTAAACTTTTAGAAGGAGACGCAAAAAAAAACGAAAAACCTAACAAAACTGAACTGGACCATGATCTCAGATGACTTGACCTGTCTCCATGACCTTTGACATCATCCACATTGAAGGAACCCCTTTGCCCCTTCCCCCCAGTCTGGTGTTAAATCCGTACTTAAACTTGGCGAGTCGACCGAAAAACAAACCGAACCAACTAGAACACCATACATACATCGGACACTGCTCATGAGGGTGGCCCGGATACACCCTCACACTGTCCTCCAAATGCTGCATACATATGTGAGGATTTATTGGAGCAAAAGATATTAAAAATTACTACATCCATAACATCTTGTTCGCCTAATTAAAGTTGCCATATGCTTGAAAATGAATAAAATGTAACCCTCTATTTCTTTTCTTTCCTCCAATGTCAGTGACCAATGGATACCCATACACTTAATAAACAATGGAGCATAGATTTTCAGCCCGGTAATCGGAAGAAAAAACACTGCCGATTCCTTTCATCTGGGAGGGCAGGACATTGTTTATTGCCAACAAGGTGGTACACTCATTGACCTACAGTGTGGTCCCAAAAAAGGTTTACACTTCTATCTCTGCAAATCTCTCAAAAGTGGGTGGACCTATTCAGTTTTGTTAAGATATTTATTAATTACAATTAGCTTGTTATAATAAGCCTGGTGAAAACGGCGTTCAAAACAAAGCTCCAATAACAAAATGGCGGCCAAATATCGAAAAATGGTCAAAAACCATCGTTTGCAACCAAGTAAGGTCTAGTGAAAACCATTATGTTTTGAATAGAAATCAATACCAGTGCGTGAACTGTAGCCTACTCAAGTAACAACTACCACCAAACTTTCGAGTTTGTGGAAGTTTTTACGTTTGAAAATGAATGAGAATATCTCAACCATGAAACTGACTGAATGCCATTTACATAATAATTAAGTTGGATATGAATTGGGGGAGGATTTTAAAATTGAAAGTATACATATATGTTTTTCTTGTCATGACTGATCGCGACTCAGACTCTGCTTATACATTTTCGAAGGTTGCATGGTTTGGGACATTGTTTATTTCTTCATAACGAAGAATATTGTAGCCGTTTTATTTTTAAATTTATAAAGAGAAACTTGAAATAAGTGAGGTGTCTTAATTCTTTTGCCCGCGCGGGGCGCGGGGCTCATAGAGTTTTGAAATAATTTGACAGACATGGAGTTTTTTGCTGTATTGACGCCTTAAGAGCCCTTGGTCATAACAATTTTTTCAATGACATTGGGAAAATGATGAACAGTGCTAAAATTACTTACTGGTTGTGATGGAACATGACACCCTAAATATTTATGCAAACACAATCTAATTTTTTGTGTAAGTAAATGATGATATCAGTGTGAGATAGACTGTATTTTCAGTGTTTTTTAACAAATTTATCTGGAGCATGTATCAAAGTGTCTATTTCATGTGTTTAAGTGGTGGTCAACTCTCAATATCAGGCCAGTTTGGGCCGACTGCACAGTGCCATTTAATACTCCAGGTAAACTATATCAGTGCAGTTATGTAGAAATATTGACAATTCTTGCAGACGACATCATTTTTGATGGTCTACTATTGAGGTACTACAGTGATCATTACCTGACAAGATAATGGAATACTTGAATCAACACTTACGATACCACTATTTAATACCATTTTTCGTTTTCAGTAAAGTCACCTACACAAGGAAGCCTTTTTTTGCTTGGAAATGTTATTTATATCTCTCAATTCTTGGCTATTTTGGGATGTTTTTTAATAATTCTGCCATTGCCCGGGGCTTACATTGGTGCCCAGCACCAAATTGTTTTGTCTTTGTGTTATTATTACACCAAGCCCCATACGGGGAGCATTGTTCAATGTGTGTTCAATCTTGGATATAAATTCGTGACCGCCAACAGAGTGCCAGAGGACATGCCGTTGGTGCACAGTTGGTTTTTGACCTTTTTTCTCTTAGATGGTGGCCATTTTTGTCATTTAGCTTGTTTCAATGCCTTTTCACCAGATTCCCAACAAGATATTGTAGTTAATAATAAATTCCTTCAAACTATTTTGAGATGTCTAAACCCACTTGGTTCGAGAAATTTGCAGACGAAAAATTGTAAACTTTTTTTTTGACCACTTCTGTATCCAGAATTTCATGCTTAACATCACCAAAAATTACTTAAGCTGAATCGGGGAGGTGATAACACCTAAATCTTTTCAACCCTGTGGCAATGCACTCCCAGATGAAAGAATCTAAGTGTTTTTCTTCTCGCATACCGGGACAATTAGGGAGGGCCTATGTTCTCCAGGGAGTGATTTTATGAAGTTCATGTTAAGTGTTGGCAACCATTATAATGTATTCTAACTACTGGTCTACTATTCAGAAAAACAATGTTGCCCATTTTTTCTGTTTACCTTTAGTGACCCTGACCCGAGGTCAAAGGTTCACAATGGTCATACAATCGTCCAAAGTATAATCACTTGGTATCAAAATGTGGCAAATTTCACATGAATATTGCTTATGATTTATTTTTGTACTTGATTTCTTTTGTTTTCTTGTTATAATATTCAATAATCTTATTAGAGACATAATCTGCCTAACTTTGCCTTATTCAGACCCCAATCGTGTGAGTCATGTCCAAACAGTTAGGCCTCATGTTTTGCACAATGTATAGTGCTCCCTACACAACCCCATTATACCACTTCTATTAATTCCATGGCTAAGGAAACCAAGTTTTGTTCATAATCCAAGAGAAAATGGTTGATGTCCTCTGTACCTCGTCCTTACCAATCC
Source organism: Ophioderma brevispina (assembly GCA_023653785.1). Taxonomy (NCBI): domain Eukaryota; kingdom Metazoa; phylum Echinodermata; class Ophiuroidea; order Amphilepidida; family Ophiodermatidae; genus Ophioderma; species Ophioderma brevispina. Next base: position 30,437 of record JAMKCH010029011.1, read on the forward strand.
TTTTGTAACACGGTTACGGGTGGGGGGGGGGGGGGGGGGGGGGGGGGGGTGTTGGGGGTTTTTTTTGTTTTTTTTTTTTTGTTTTTTTTTTTTTTGTTTTTTGTTTTTTTTTTTTTTTTTCTTTTTTTTTTTTTTTTTTTTTTTTTTTTTTTTTTTTTTTTTTTTTTTTTTTTTTTTTTTTTGTATTTTTATTTTTTCTTTTTTTTTGTTTTTTTCTTTTATTTTTTTTTTTTTTTTTTTTTATTTTTTTTTTCTGTTTTTTTTTTTTTTTATCCGTTTTTTTTATTTTTTTTCTCTTTTTTTTTGGTGGGGGGGGGGTGAACCACCCTCTAAGAATTCGTTATAAAGCTCCCGATACTTATGATTTTGAGACCTTGATAGTGTTATTGTCCTCCTCTTTTCCATTGATACCAAATCGTACCAACATACCTAGTTGCTCACCAATGACGTCATAAAATCCTTGGCCGACAAAATTGGCATTTTCCATAGAAAATAGGCGAAATATCCATTTGGGCTAAAATCGTAGGAATATCGGATTTTCATTCAGTTTTCGGCTCTAAATGATGGCAATTGACTAGTTTTTTTTAACATAACATAGTTTTTAGAGCCCATACTGTGCCTATTTCAAAATGTACCATAAAATATCTGTAGGTGTGTGCAACCCCCCCCCCTTAAACCCGGTGAAGGTGCTACCTTCACATTGTTTTTTTTTCGCAACATGACAGAAAGGAGGAGAAAACGATTACCCATAAGCTTTTTACTGAAGCTTTGCATTTTAGTGCACCGGAGCAAAGTTCCCTGGGGATGGTACACCCCCCCCACCCCCTTTGTAAGACTAGGGTTAAACCAAATCTATGAATGAATTGTTGTTATAAACCGTGAAAAAAAAACAACCATGCACGATTCGCACTACAGACACAAAGTTAGTGTTACCACTTATCTTTTCAGTCTCACCACGTGTGATTTTTTAATTATCTTTTCCATCCAGGGCCCGGCGGGGTGGTCCACTGTTCATTGAAAGGGGAGATCATGGGCGACCAAAAGAACGCGTAAAAAGGGTATATGTTCAGATTGTGCACGATACATAGTAAAAAGTAGCAAAACCCACTGAAATCTTGAAAAAAGTGTGTACTTTTCACACTTGAATGAAACCGACTTTAACTTACATTAGTGACGATTTGGAAATTTTCGATTTGTATCCTTGCGGCTCATTTTGTTAAATGAGCTATAGTATAACCCTAATCGACAAACAAATTTCTACTTGCTTAACCCTCGTCTTACCAAGCCTTTTTTTGTAACAAACACGGTTTACCAAGGGGGGGGGGTGGGTTACCACCCCCCTCGAGAATTTTGTTATACGCACCCCGATTCTTATGATTTGTACCAATGGATAGCTATGGTCCTCCTCTTTCCATTGATCCAAAATAGTACCAACATGCTAATTATGTGCTCACAATGACGTCATCAAGTCCGCGCGTCGGCAAAATTGGCATTTCCCACACCGCAAATAGGGGCGAAAATCTAATTTTTTGCGCTAAAATCGCAGAATATCCGGATTTTTTCCTGTGTTTTTTCAGCTCTAAATGATGGCATTTGGCTAGTTTTCATAACATAGAGTTTTAGAGCCATCTGTGTCATAATATTTTTCAAAAAAATGCCCCCCATAAATACCTTTTGTGGCAACCACCCCCAACCTTCGACTTTGACGGCATACCCTAACCCCGGTAAAGGGTGCTACCTTCACATTTTTTTTTTTTCGTGCTAAAAACTGACCGGACAGGATGAGAGAACGATTACCTATAGAAGCTTTTATAACGAAAGTTTTTGAAAGCATTTTAGGCACACCGGAGCTTTAGTTTCACTAATGGGGGGGATCCCCCCCCCCCCTTGGTCAGACGAGTGCCTTAAGAGTCAAATATTGCCAATACTTTTAAGGGTAGGATATTACACTTAGCATACTTGTTTGGGGTGCTATAGACCGATCAAATTAACCTTGTCGTGTTTTATGGACTTTTTTAAACGTCCTTTTTAGGGGTTTGCGGGACTTTTAAAAATGCATGTACATTTTGGTAAAAGCAGACTTCACCCGCCCTAAAAATGGGCCCTTTTTTAACATCTCATCACTAAAAAGTGGACTTTCTTGGTGGTCAAACTTCTCAACAACTTTAGACCATTTTCTGGACAAAATCAACATATAAGTGACCTTTTGCCCATTTTGTTGATTGTGTGTGGTGGGGGGGGGGGGGGGGGTGGTGTGCGACGGTGACCTGCCGCTGACCAAAAATCTCAGGATATCCCCATCATCTCCTACGCCAGTGCCGCCCCCACATTCATGAACAAAACTTATAAGCTTAGGGTATGATTTTTGAATTAGGTTAGACAATTAGATCATTACTTACATGTAGGGGCTATTGGCCATGATTCATTGCACACACTCTATACACTAAGAACCAGGGAAATAATGATATGTTCAATGAAAACAGAGGTCATCAAAGATATAAGCTAAATTGCGATAAACAGTGTTGTTTCGAACACTTAAAGATTTGTGAACATATGGGTTGAACAAATATAACATCTATCAATTTACAATGGACTAAGTGACAGCAGCCCTGGGACAGCAGTAACAATGTTTTCCATGTTCTGGCACATTTTTTAAGGAATTAAAAATCGCAATTTTTGGTGTGGAACATTTTTACTAACTGTGTAGACACATTCAGTACTTAACGCTTGGGCATTAAGAGCAGCTATATGGGGGGGATGACTAACTTGACTCGCTTTATAGAGCCTATAGACTATTCCCGGTTCTGTGGTTGAAAAAAGTATACAGCATCATACCAAGAATAGAATACAATTTTGTCTTGCACTTTTTATCAAACTGTGTAACATAATTTGGTTTACCAACAATTAATGGTCATTAATAGCAGTTATGATGCATGGGGTTGGTATATGCAGCGGGGATTCTCAACACAAATGACCCAAACGGGGACTTGCCACAGACATCGGTCTCATTTTTAGCCTTTTGGTATATCAATGAGCCCCTTTTTTCAATAGCCAATTTTTGGGTTGTTTTTTTTTTTTTGTTTTTCAATATTTTCTCAATCGAAACCCAATTTTGTCTAAAAATTGTTTGTGAAATTAGTCAAAATAATTTTCTCCATCTGAAGTAAAAAATTTTCCACTTTTGAGGAAAAAAGGGCAAATAATTTGCATTAAATTTGGTGGCCCAACATTTGCATCTCTGTAAAGCTATGGTCCCTTTTTTGGCCAAATAAATTGGTGTAGCATGGTCTACTTCTGGGACACGTCCCACCCAAACCAAACCTGAGACCCCCCCCCCCCAGTATAGGGTGACTAACTTGATCTGCTTTAGACGAGACTATCCAGTGTCTCTGGATGGATCTATAATGAAAACAGCATACAATTGCAACTGAGACTAAATAATGTATACCTACTTTTCTCTCTGAGTGCAAACCGTGGTATTTCCACGTAATAAACGGACGATTCGTTCCATGGATTTGGCATAGACTACATCTGATCATTTCTCTTGCACATTTGTACAAAACAACTTGCTTTACGTTACTTACCCATGGGTATTAGGCTGATAGCAAGAAATAATGGGAATTGTGTAGGGTTCATTCTACTACTTTAGAGGCAGAAAAATAGAGTGTTTTTACAGATGACTACATGGGGCAAGAACTTGAGACCTACTCTTGCTTTGGACAGAACTGGGCCTGCCTCCACGCAATTTATGCATATGATTGTCTCTAATTAGGTATTTGCATATTAAAGAAAACGAAAGGTCAAATAACCAAATAAATATCATATACAATATCCTTGTGAAATTGCCACATTTTGATACCTAGGTCGATATACTTTGGATGTATGACCTAGACCCTTTGACCTTGTTGTCAATGTCCACTACGTCACAGAAAAACTGGCAACAATCGATTTTCTGAATATCATCCCCAGTAGTATAACGTTTATAAGCGTTTGCCAACAATTACCTGACTTCACACCTCAAATTTTACATAAGGCCCCTCCACTACATTGTTGAATATCTTTAGCTCCATTTTTGCTGAAGGCTACATAATCCATTGGTCACTGATATTGAGAAAAGAATTGAGGCTATAGCATTCCACAATCATTTGTAGGGCTTGTGTGGTAATCAGGATTTATTCAACTGCGTATGCTGATCCTGGGCCCCCTGTATCCAACTTCAACTTTATTATTTAAACCACGGAAGCCCCTTCAACACCAGGCTGTTCTTCCTTGGGGCTGTGACATAAAATCAAAATATACATGTGTTAATACAGATATAATCAAGAAATTTATTTAATATCCAATTTACATACATAATTAACTGTAAAGAAGCCAAGTAGAGATTTAAAAAGAACCTCTTTTAAGCTTCTTCTTAAAAGTAAACAAATTGTGGGAATTTCTTACCCTATCATCAAGATTATCCAATGATTGCACCTCTATAACGATAACCTACCTACGTTTTTTATTATCATGGAATGAAAATGTTATTTTTACATGGCGAAAATTGTATTTATTTTTGAGACAATTACAACCATAAGAAGGGCTAAATTGTTTAAAATTTTGTATATTCAAATTGAAGCTTAATGTTATGCCTATGCGAAAGAGGCTTCCAATCAAGCTGATCAAGAACAGAAACAGGAAATTGACGCTCCTAACATGGCCCCTTTGAGGCTGGGGCGGAATGGGCACAGTCAGGGGTTTTCACCCACTCTTATTCGCAATGACAGCGAGGGATGTACATTTATATTGTACTCTCTGTACACAGGAACGATCTTAGTCCCCTCCGAAGGATGGGATGCTTTCATGATCCACTTGCCCATCCCAAGATAACCATGGAGGAGAGCGGTATTCTGTATTAATGCAAAAGCTTGGTAACCCATCATCCAGAATTGAGAGCACCCAAATAAATCCCAGCAAGTTTACCACCCCAACAGATTCCAACCCTTACTTTTTGGTATATTGCGCCACAGGCAAGACCCTTACCCCGCTAGGCAATCTCTCCTCCCCCAAAAAGGGGTCAATTCATATGAGTTCCCATTGTCCTTCTCATTAGTCCCAAGGTGTCATTCCATGAGTCACACCAAGGGGTCAATCCATATGAGTTTTGCCATTATCCCTCTTAATGAGTCAACCACACTGTCATTCTAAACTAACTCCTCAAAAAAAAAAAAGTTGGAAATTTTTTCATACATGTAGTTTCTCATTTAATTGAAAATTTTATACACCTATTGCATATCAGTGCAAAGCTTAGTATTCCTCTTACAATGCACGAAATCAGAAGAACGGATTTTCTTCTTCATGGTTGAGTACACTCATTTGAATTACTGGTAGGTATCTAGGATCGTCAATGAGTACCTTGAGATGAAGGTTTAAATAACTTCAGTACCTGCCATCACAACTCATCAAATTGTGCACATTTTAAACTTATCCTCTTTAATTTGGACAACCCCCTAAATTGAGTACAAGGTACTGAAATTTGGCACTTTTTCTTTCATACCTACCAGTATTCAAAGGATTGTCACTCAACCATGAAGAAATCATTCTTACCATTTGGTGTCATTGGAAAGGAATAACTGAGCGTTTCACTGTATGAAATATAGTGTAATAAGATTTCAAATTTAATGAGAAATACAAGTCTGAAAAAAATGTCCAAACTTTTTTGAGGAGTTTATATGAGCAATATGAGTATGCCTACACTTGTTCTTATAACCATTAAATAAAGTGATACCTTGAAGGCATGTTGTTTAGGAAGTGTGCTGTGCCATTATTCTTGTCATTTTCAGTATCGAGACCCGCTCAATCCATAAGCCACTTGAAAATGCACAAAACAGAAATTAGTGTATGCTCTTGTAATATTTAAGATGTTAATGTAAACTAAAAATATCTTGAATTGAAAAAAAATGGTTTTTGTAAATTTTATTACCCTTTGCAATGAAGAATTAAAAACATAACAGAAATTTTTTTGAAGAATGCCCCAATTTTCAAAATTGGTATCTTTGCACAGTTTGTTAGTAATTGTCTAGGAAACTACACCTGCGTAACGAGAATGCTAAAAACTAATATTTAGCATAAAATAAACAATTTTGTACTTAGAATTGGATCCCAGATTGTACTAACGGCAGAGCTGGAAAATGGCGTAAGTCTATGTCTGTCCACCTCAAGAAAATGACCTCTAAACTGACTTGCCTGAACCAATAAAAATAAATGATGAGCTGTAGACCCGTAATGCGCTATTTCCCTATTTCATTTGGAAGGCCCTTCAGCAGCCGTTGAATATTCTAGGAGATCTCCGATCGTAATTATTCTAATTACAAAATCCCTTGGTTTGCAAACACAGAGGAACACCCCCTTGTTGAGATTAACCCATTCACAGGTAAGTTTAATAGCCAGTTACCAATGCAACCGTGTAAAATCTCAAAATTTTGAAAAATTGGGAGCTCTTCAAAAAGGGCTATTTTGTTGCATCCCTGAATTCAATACCCTTAAGTATGAGACCTATAATTTTATAATTTTTTTCATGTTTGGTATGTTGTAAGACTAATGGTTAATAAAATGGTCATCAGAAACTATGGAATCTGATCCCATTTACATCCATGCTTAATTAGCATAATCAATTGCGCATATATAATAAGGCATACCTGAAGCATGATAGGCAAGGGCCTGCCTGTAGGTGGTACCCTATCAACTTAGATATATTTTAAAGCTTAAGTCTTAAGGCTACGTGCTTGGACATCTCAAAATTTGTTGTGTAAAAAAAATATTTAAAAAAAATCAAAAAAATTAAGAAGATCAATAAAATCGTCAGCTAATGAATATGCATAAGCTCCACAGGCCCCAGGGAATAAATAGGAAAAACGAGCAATGTCAGCACAAGATTCATTCATAAACAAACAACTCCGCAACAGTTCATTGAAAATAGTGTAAATAAACTCACAGGAGCGTTACAAACTCGTACTTAAATGATAACGGACAATTTGAGAAAATGGTAAAAAATATATCTCGAAACAATTTTTTAAAATTATGATGCAAATAATATTCAATTTATTTTATCAAAGTAAGTTAAAAACAAGGACTTGAAACTATCTCAAGTTTTGTTGAATAAATGGTATCAATAGCTTATTTAGTTTTTGAGATATAAGTTTTTAAATCAAATTTTTTTAAATAGAGCAGGTTGAAAAAATATAGAATACATTATAAAATTTACTGGGTGAAAAACCATAAAAATAAAAAGAAAATAGAATTGGCGTGCTTTTCAATTGGCGTCGTGAATTATCGTCACTTTGGAACCGCACTCCGATTTCCATCAAACAAAAAGCATATGAAATACTATTCCCCTTCTTTCTATAAGATCATATTGCAAAACACATCATTTAACACAATAATTATAGTCTCATACCCTTAAGAAACACTCCACTTGAAAACAAAACCCAAATCGAAGTGAAAATAATCTTTCCCTAGAGGCATCCACTGCCCTCTAGGAAAGATTTCTACCAACCTAGAGTACCAAGTATTTCAATCAAAACCCAATCTAGACAACAAAGAGGACAATCTATTAAAGATATTACAAAAAATTACAAAATTTATACACAACTGTTTTGTCTTTGGTGCAACTAGAAATTGTCAAAGAGATCAATTTTGCAAATAGGCAGCATTGTATGCAGCTTTAATAATCCTTTTTAATGTATTGATTTGGATTTTTGGGGGGAAATCTCATCTTGTTTTGGATCTTTATTTTTAATCATTTCCTTTTTTTTTTTTTTTTTTTTAATTTTATTACTTTTTACCTTGAATTTCAAATTTAACCCTGAACTAATTTCCCTCTAATTTCCCCCCCCCCCCCACCCCCATTTTTTTTCAAAGTTGCCCCCATATTTTCCAGAGATTGGATACAAAATTGATTCAGCACCCTTCAAACTAAAGAAACAACATCTTCAAACCTTCTTTCCCAAACTTCAAGAATAGGGATTCTCATTTATAACCCTACTATGTGAACTACAACTCCCTGCTGAAAATATATTGTTTTATGAAAAAAGGAAATACTTTAGAAAATCCTCACTTAGATTTGCATATAGAGTGTTTCTATTTTTAACCCTACAATTCTTACAATTCTTAGAACTTGGAAGGCAGAATAATTTCCTAAGAAAACAATAGTGGCCCCAACCAGGTTCTCTCGTTGTAGGCTTTTGGCGTCATATGACAGAAACACATTTTCAACTTGATTAATCATTCATAATGATTAACAAAATGAGGTCACTGATGCCATATATCTAAGTTCTTCTGAAAGAAAAATATTGTTTCCAAACCTCAAAAGCAAAATTGATAGACCATGTTTCTGCTATGCAGCATTCAAAATATTGCTTATTGTGGGAAACCACATTCACTAATATTGCAATGGGCGATTAACTATTAGTATTGTGTTACCAAAAAAATCAACTTGTTATTGTGAAATATAAATAAGGGAAATGTGAATACCTCCAAAGTTTACCAAAGGCACGTAGAAATCAGGAAATCTTATCTTACCCACATGTATTTGGAAACTATAAACCAAACCTGACTACTACAAACATTTGGTAGGTGGGCAGACCACAACCTATTCTACTGGACCAATCATTTCTGAACATTGGAAATTATGGGGGTCAGTGGACTTGAAGTACAACCCCAGTGGAACCCTGGTCCCCAAACCACACGTAAGTACTACTTGCAATCTTACCGTACACGTAGGTATACCCGAATCTTCTATCTTCTGTCGCTATTCTGAATCCATTTGATAGCTGATATCTTGGTTTTCTGGGACATTGGAGTAAGTCTCCTTGAATGTCAGCCTGAGAAGACTGCAGCCTCTTGCATATTACACTTGCAGATCTTACCTACACGTAAAAATGAAATAGAAAACTTGAATTCTTTGTAACCCAGCATTATACCCAAGCTCTAGACCACAAATACCACACAATGTAATCTTTGTGTTCTTGTGGTATATGGTAATTCAAATCGACAATATTTGTGGTAGTTTGTGCAGTATGTGATCTTCTCATTGACATATCAATGTTGTAACAATCCACATACATCCCAAACCCACCCCGCGCACTTAAGCCCATAACTCCCAAGTTTCCCCCGGGGCCCGCAAATTTCTCTCGGCGGCCCTGTACATTTGGCCTATGGGCAGTTTGTTGTTGTTTATTACTGTGGTTTTTGTGGTATATAATGATTTACTCCAATTGGGTTTTTTATCTTACTACTAAGCAATAAGTAGGCACAATAGCACAATCAATTTTGTGGTAGTTTGTGGTAGTGCAAGTACGATGAAAGTTGTGGTACATTGTGATCTGTGTAAGTCCTCACAATATACAGCCTGCCTTGTTAGGGCTTAAACCCTGGAATCCCAGAAAATGTTTTGATTTTTTCCATGGATATGAAACATTTACGTGCATTAGTCTAGTCCTCATGGTTCCGTACACGCTATGGGAATTTTGGTGATGACAAGTTAAATTTCAGCGAGTAAAATTGTACCTTTTGTATTAAAATTTTATTAAAACATACTATTCAACAGTGATGGAGTTGTTTATCTGCTAATGGTGTCCTTTAAACGATTTTTGTGTTTTTGATTGCAAAAATGAATTTCTCAGCAGGTTGGTGCATTAACATCAGTTGATTTTTCATCACTTCAGTTTCAATTTTAAATCAAATTTAAAGGGGCTTTCGTGATCCACAGCCTCATCCCCCCGACTTCCTCAAAAAAGTTGAGATTTTCACATCATCTGAACCGTTCACATTAGTAATGCCATGTGTGCCAAATCTACGTGCAAATTCGGTCGTGTCTGTAAGCAATTCGCAATTTTTTTTTTTAAGAGCGTTTTTTTTTTTATAAATTATAGCACAGTGGCCTATGGGAAACAAGCTTTGCTCATATACATGGCAAATACTTTCTTGTCAATTTCATCGTTTTTACCTGCTTTAGGACAAAAATAACACGAAAGATGATTCCAGTAAGGTCTTCGCGAACCGCTGAACAAATTTGGAATTATAGCATTGCTGAAGCCCCTTTCATGTACACCAGAATGCATAGCCAGAACTGTGACTTTTTATGAGAATAGTCACTGTGGGACTAATTTCACATTCAGAGCTAAACTAGTCTTTGGTATGGTAGTGGCGATGCTCACTCACCTGCCCACAGCCCTAGATTACCTGTTTGTCACATTCCCAATGCATAACGATGAGCTAAATAACCACCCTGGCTAAACACTTGCCCGGGTCAATGCAGCTCATAAGTCATTGTTCCATTGATTGGGGTATCTGGAGCTCTGGGAGTGGCTAAGCGTAAACTGAGACTAAAGCTTCAATTTTTTATATACTCCCGCCTAAAAAATCCGAACGCTATAAATTACTGTATTAAAAAGGTATTGTAGGTGAATTATAATAATAAATGCCAGAACGCTGTTCGCGTAATGTGTTTGCTTATTGACCGGTGTCCCAGTAATATGCATTGATACGAAGCATGATGTGGAATTTTGGTAATTTCCGCTGGCTTGGCGCTTCATTTGAAGCAAGTTTGAGCACCGTTTATGGCCATACTTCAACATAGTCGATTTTTTAGGCGGTAGTATATTTCCGGTTTTATACAGAATATGTCAAAAAGTTATAGCATTATTAGTAATGTTTTTTCCTTCCTATCATGTAATATTTTAAAGATCAGAATTTCAGAGGTGCAAAATCAATCGAAAGAGCAGTCGTGTATCACAGTGATCATTTGTGGTGTGTGTGTGGGATGCCGAATTTGATTCTAATGTACAATATTAATGTAAGCAGGACCGCCATTACCACAAGCGCATTGGCCTCTTAGCTACAGTTGAGTTCATGGTTTAGGCCTGTACTTAAAGCATTCTAATAGAGGGTGCTACAATGGTTTCATGGTGTGATTTAGGTGTAGAAGTCAGGTGGGAGGGGGTAGTGGTACTTATGCTGTGTGGGGAAGGGAATTTTGTCATGGAGGATGGATGGGGTGGGCGGAGCCTGAGGGTGGGACCTATGGATATATATGAATTTTGTGAATCATCAACATGGGTGGAAGAGTGGGTGGTTTTTGTTGTTACTGCTGCTGTATCCCCATTATTCTCTGGCTTAAAAAGCTGGGAGTTACCATTAGGGCCACTAAAAAATGAGACAGATTCTGGTAGCACTCCCTACTCAATTTTGGGATGTTTATTGCTGTTTAAATTTCTTAAATTCTAGTGGTTTCAATCCTGAATGTTGATGTATGGTAGGGCTAATTGTGGTATGAATTAAACACAGTCACTAATAAAGACCGCTATGGGGTCATCCATGGCAAATAAAAATAAAAACTTCCTCATTTTTCTGATGCGGTCATTAGTCAAAAACAATACAAAAAACTGCCTCCCTCCGCACTTTTCAGAGGCCAACTGCTATGAGAAAACTAAAATTAATTAAGAGGGTTTATCCTATGTGGTTGAAAAAGCCATGGGATTTTGCAAAGTTCCTGCAAGTTATGTGTGTGTGTCTATGCATGGTGTGTGTATGTGGGGTGTTTGTATGTGTGGGGGTGCTGATGATGCATGCCAGTTCGGTTTACTGGTGCTGTGCTGTATCTTTGACACAGTACATAATGAATTATAGTTAATCCTCACAGAGGGCTTGCTTAAAGGTCCCAGGAAATGAGATGATAAACCCTTATCCGAATCTTTACGGGAAATTTTGAAAGCAAAGCACGGATCCGGCATATCCGCTTTTTAGGGTCTCAAAAAGCCGAGTTATAGCAAGGGTGGTTTTTATAGGATTATCCTCGCTTAGGGTATTGTTACAAATGATCCAACACAGGTGATATTTCCTTACTATTGGCAAAATACAGCGATTTTACAAACCATTTTTGCGGCCGTATTTTGTGCCACCTTTACGGTTTTCGGAGCAAGACTGCACGTTCTGCGTTCTATTTTTACCCGGAAGTAACAGATGAGTTAGTGCGTCTGTCGATAACTACATCGAGCATTAAAAATTGTCGCAAGATAGTGTTCGTAGTAATTTTAAACCATTACCGTTCGTTTTTCACTCCAGAATAATTCTCGGTTTGATATATCAGAGATTATCATAAGTACTCTTTAAAATCGCCGATATATCCTGATATACACAGGCTACCCGGCCCGGCCGAAGAATGGCGGTCGTGTCACATCTTGCGGGGGTTTAGTGAGCTTCGCTTCTAAGTTGTTACTTTTTCCTCGATTTTGATTTTTGTTTTGTCATTGCGTTACTATATTCAAGGGGTTAAATGTTAGAAAATAACTGACTAAATGTATAAACAAGATAATCAGTAGAAAAATTAAGCTCAATTATAAAACACTTTGGCCCATTCCACGCAACATGCCTGATGTGCACCGCAGCAACGTCGTGGATTTTTTTTTTGCTAATTGTGGTGGTTAGATATTGATGAATATCTGAAAAAAAATCCAGAAATTTTGAGCGTCATAGTCCATTTCGTTCGTTTTCCCGCTAGAAAAAAGCAATTGGAAATTTTTTTGGGGGGGTTGCCATCCAAAGTGGCGCCCAATGTGAAAGACTATGTTTATAGCGTCACAGATTAGTAATTGAGGCCCTCCCCAACTTTGAAAATCGCTATCTAAGGGTAATTTTGGGGTAGAATTCAAATCTGGCCTCAGGAAGTTCATAGCGTTTTTACTTTTAGAGTTAATGGGGCGTAAATATGCGCCTTTGTTCCGTCGGGGCCAAGATTGGGGGGTCATAACTCCAACAGTAAGAAAATTTACTGCCCATTTTTTGGTCAGCAAGAGTTACATAGTAATAAACTTTAAACCATACAATTATGAACACATTCCGAAAAGTAAGTGAGGTACAGCCCCCTTGAAAATGGTAATTTGTCTTTTTTGACACATTTTTGACCCCCCTGAAAAACCAATGTTGACATTCGCATCACACCCTCTACTTCAGATATGTTGAAAGTAATCATTATAAACAATTTCCTTGAAAACAGCTTTGTGACTTATTTTATTTTTTCACAACAAAATACACAAACTCAAAGTGTTACACACACAACAGGTATACGTGACCCCGCAGATGTCATTTGTAACATGGCTCAGTTTATATCACCATATACATCTCTTGGGGATATCATCAAAAGTTCGTGTGCTGAAAACAATGAAGACATCAAGAACACCGAGCCCTTGTTTTTCAGAAGAGTGTCGTTGATGAGGTATCTTCAACATATCTGAATAGAGGGTGATCTCGTATGTCAAAAGTTGATTGCGGGTGGGCCCCGTAATTCCAAATTGCAAGAATTAGGATTTTTCAATAGCGGTAACTCACAGTTGTATTACTTACCTAATGTGCTTAATTATTGTACTGGTAGAAATTCCTGTTGTGTGACTCATAGATTACAAGAAAATGGGCATTAAAAATATTTTACTTACAGATTCTGACCACCCAAACTGGTCCAGATGAAAGATATTGCATTTTTACACCCAAATAACTTCAAAAGTAAAGGAGCTATCAAATCACATTTTTGATGCCCAGATGTGAATTCTACACCAAAGACAATCCCCCAGATAGTGACTTTTCAAAGTTGGTGGAGGTTCCATTACAGTTTATGTGCCATCTCAAAAAAAATTTTGTCTTTCACATCGCACAGCATTTTTTTAATGGTGACCCCCCTAAATTCTGACTGCTCCTCGAGAAAACGAAAGCATGATGAACTCAAATTTCAGGGTTTTCATTTCTCATCCATATCTATCTCACAACCAAAAAAGAAAAATTCATGACATGCTGCAGGTGCACATCTCGAGTATTGACATGGATAGCCATTAAACATATCACTCTTCAATTAAGGGCATGTGACCTGAGTTTCCGGGAGTATCTATTTTTGGTTTGGTACTTTGC
>JAMKCH010029012.1:0-61235 GCA_023653785.1 Ophioderma brevispina
AATTGTATATATTAAATTCGTTGTAACAGGTTCTCCTTTAAACAAATAGAAAATCAGGAATACCACACTTCATGTTATTTGTCACTTGTTTTTTTTAATATACATATCATTTAATCCAAATGTGGGCTTCTGTGCACAGAAAAGCCTGAAACCCAATAAACAGAATACTTTTTACCCTTGATCAAATTTTGCCCTCTATTTCCCAGAAGTAAGTAATTCTATGTCCTGGAAGAAGTTCTTGTGAGATCTACAGTTTCAAAATTTGCTATTTGCTAAGAAATACTGATGAAACAGCCTAACAAGTTGAATGCTTTCCAATTCCGGTCGTTCGTTCGTTCGTGTCCACAAGTCATTTCGTAATGGCTGTGGTGGTGTCAGGATTTGTTCAACTGTGTAGCTGATCCGGGGCCGCATGTATCTGTGATACGGGATGCTCCTAACCTGGCCCGCGTTTTTTGAAATTGGGGGCGGATTGGGAGCATCAGGGGTTTTCACCCTACTCTTTATTCACCTCCCCCCTGGCTCTGCGATGGACATGTACAGTTTGACTCTCTGTAACAACTTGAACCGACGCCTTAACGTCCCCCTCCGAAGGACGGGATTCTTTCATAATATTCATTTGCCCCATTCCAACGTGAACCATGGAGTGAGAGCGGTATTCTGTATTTAACAAAGCTCGTAACATGTTAAATCCAGAATTGAGCACCCGGTTAATCCCCAGCAAGGTGACCCCACTGAGATTCGAACCCGGGATTTTGTTTTTGGAATTTTCGCCATAGGCAATCACCCTACCACTAGACATGCTCTCCCACTTCTTCCAATGAAATGGGCAAATACATTTTTGATTGCATATGGGAATAACATCCCCATAGATACAAACAATTAATCCATTTTGCAAGAAATGAACATCTAAGATTCTTTCAGTTCTTTCAGCAAAAGACAGCTTTTCTGTTTAAACCAGCATGTAAACATCTTCTAACATTTCCCTGCAACATTTTAACTGGGTCTATGACAATAACACACTGCTTTACTTTAGTAGTTTCTTCAACATTTTTAAGAGAACAAGACATTTCCAGAAAATATGTACCCGATTTTGTTTGAACATGATATTTCTGCATATTTAGATGTCTAACTAATGTATTAAATAGCAGCTGAGAGATTATGCTGAAAAAGCAATAACGAAGGATTTAGTTATGTCAGAAACCAGTTTTCTTTGAGGGGCCTGGCGGATAAACCGGTCCCCCCCTTGGGTTTCTAAGAATCTGATAAGGAGGGTAGCTGCTTACCCTCGTAGAATGAAAAAGAAGATCTACCTACAAGGGCATCTGGAGAGCTAATGGCGGCCATCCAGCACATGCTGCCTTGCATGGGGGCTAGGCCCACCGCCAAAAACTGTGGATTGGCATCAGGAAGGGTATCCGGTCAATCACCCTTTGCTCTAATAAACCCTCACACAGCAGTTTTGCTGAATGTGAGGTGAATCCAGCCACCCCCGTTTAGTGGGGACAAAACCGGATTTAACACTTTGGTTTAACTAACTTTGACAGAAAATCCAAGCATGCTTCTCTACAGGGCTGATTAGGCAAAATCAAAACTTAGTTTGTGGTTTTCTTTTCCTACTTTTTTTTTGCAATAACCTTTGAAACCTTGGTAGGTGTTCTACAACCAATCAAGTGCAAATTCAGAGAAATCTTTATCCTTGGAAAATCTCATATCTATTTAACCAATTTACATAACAAAGTTTCTTATCATGATTGGAAAGGTCTTTGTTAAGTTGACAAAAATACTTCAATTCTTACCTTCACAGCTAATTCCTTGCCAGCCTATTGGGCACTGACAAAGGTAACTCTCAAATGATTCCAGACAGGTACCACCATTTAGACATGGGTTACTAGCACAATGATCAGAGGCTAAAGGTTAAATCAAAAACATAAATACTGACATTATATCACTGATATCAACTTTACAATGAAATTAAAGAAGGTGATCAAATGATGATTGGTTTCATATACTTTGTTTCTACAACTCAGTTCTAGGTAAACATGAGGGATTAATATTTTCATACTGTGCTACTTTCCATGTTGGCTTACATAAGTGATTTATATTTAACAAGAGGCACCTAATTTATATTTTACTATTTCTAGCTATAAAGAAGCAACTGTCTTAATGCCAGTGAATTCAACATACGATTATGCATTGATTACATAACATTATGCAAAGACAACCATAGTCATTCTACATTTGAGGGAAGGTTGAATGTCATGTAGAAAATAATGAAATCGCAGGCCTAACTAAAAGGGCAAATCTGAAATGTCAATTCGATCATAAATTTTTTAAAGCTTACTTCTGGCCTAAGGAATATATCTAATTGGAAAGTGGTAAAGAGGTTGGAAACAAGTATCCTGAAAAGAGAGCTTAGCATATGTACCTTCTGTAGTCACACCTTGTGTAGTCTCAGCCTGCGTAGTTGCTGCTTGTGTGGTGCCTGTTTGAATAGTTGTAGCCTCAGTAGTCTTTACTGGTGTTGTTAATATTGACTCTGTTGTCATTCCCAAAGGTGTAGTAACAGTGGTAAGATCATGCATTATTTCATTTCCACTATTATCCTCAATATTCAACATCAATATATAGTCAGCACCAGATTGCAGTCCACTGAATATGAAGAAGAATTGTCCATCTTGTGCTTGGTCTGCTGTTCTTCCTATAGAAACCTTGTTACCATCTGGATGGGTCAGAACTAACCAGTAGAAACTGCCGCCTTCTACTTCTGGCCAAGACACTAAGATGGTATCTGGTGTGCTGTCAACTATCATGAGAGCATTTGGCAATCTTTCTGTTGTACTTTGTTTGGTTACAAGCTGGGTTGATTGGCTTTGTGTGGTTACAACTGGTGTGGTTACTGATTGTGTGGTTTGTGCTTGTGTGGTTACAGCTTGTGTGGTTATAGCTTGCATGGTAGTAGTTTCTGTGGTAGCAGTTTCTGTGGTAGCAGTTTCTGTGGTAGCAGCTTGTGTGGAAGCAGTTTGTGTGGTTGCAGCTTGTGTGGGAGCAGTTTGTGTGGTTACAGTTTGTGTGGTAGCAGCTTTTATGTGTGGTAGCAGCTTCCGTGGTATCAGCTGTGTGGTAGCAGCTTGTTGTAGCAATTTGTGTGGATAGCAGTGTGTGTGGTTACAGCTTCAGAAGCTGTCACAAGTGGTGGTGTTTGTGACTCCAATGGGTGTTGTCCCGGTGCACTGCTCACGCACCATCTCAATTACCATTGTCATCAGTCACTGTCAGCACAACCTCATAGGTAATACCAGGGCGAGTAGCACAGAAACACACAAAGAAAAAGGAACCATCCATGGCTTGTTCTGGTGCGGGAGATCTGTATTTGTCTACCATTGGGGAGAATTAGGGCCAAGGGTATGAGTAGCCTCCATTTATCAGTGGCCATGATAACAAAGAGGATAGAGGAAGGAGGTTGTGTCTACAGCATGAGATCACTTGCAATGTTTCCTGAATGGTAAAGATCTGAATTATGTAAGCAACTGACATGGAATGGTTGTATAAGAATATATTATGTTTTCTGTTTTTGGTAATCCCAATTAAAAGGTTCATTTTATTTTCCAGAAATGTTTCTGACAAATGTGTAGTATTTTTACTAAGTTCAGGCCAATTAAAAGGGGGCAGGACATGGTTTAGGACCCTTTTAAGTATTTTTACATTCTTACATGTCGTCGCCCACCTCACATACGTCTTATCTGACGAAATGCTGGTTTTCCTGAGAAAATCCTCATTGAAATTCTAAACCTACCGGGAGATTTCATGTTTGTGGCTATGGCATTAAACATTACCCATTTATTTTTTAAGTTTGCATTATGAGGAAAACATACACACTGAAGTTTAAGTTTACAAACTTTCTGCAGTTTTGAAAGTTTCAATTGTAATCCTGATATAAAGCTAAACAAAGTCCTAAGTCTGTATGTGAAAATTAAAAAGTTGTCATTGTCGACATACACGCTAATTTCATTCATTCACACCGTTATAATTTCAATGCTTCAGATCAGATCTGTATGTGAAAACGTCATGTTCACGCACAGAGCAGATACGATGCACATAGATCTGTAGTGAAAATCGTAAACAGTTTTTCTTTTACGAACACGTTAAGTTACATACATCGCCATTGCACTTGAACGTGTAAATGAAACATACTACCGTAAATGGTGAAATCGCGATATTCCCAGTTTTGAGCTTATTGATCCAAAATTCTTATTAATATCTCACTAATTAAGGCTCCACTTCAAATGTAACTCTTGGCATGTATGACCATATTATAATTACATATGCAAAATACTCTCAAAAAAGTCAAAAATGTCAGATAACACAGTATGTGATGTGGGCGACGCTGTATATAGAAGCAAAATAGACAAAAAAAAACTTAACCAGACACTCAATTTTTATTGAGTCATATTAATTGGCCATAAGAGGCAACTCCAGAAAACGGAGCGTAGAGTCCTGCATCATTGCGGAAGGCCTTATGCGTGACGTCATCCTATTTACTCCAGGGTCACTCTTGAAAGCTTCTATGAGATTTTGGCCCAAAATTCCGCTCCTGGACTATATGGTCCAGACCTATATGCAAACCATATGCTAAATGGACCATCGTGCCTCCTGGAGCATAATTTTGAGCCAAAACATCTTTAGAAGTTCCTTTTTGGTGCCAAGTGGCAATACGACTAAACAAGGTGTTTCTTGCACCGCGGGATGTTTGCCCAATGTTTTACTTTTTTGGAAATGTTTTTTCAGCGTGAGGTTGGGTGGGTGATTATTATGATAATTAATAAAAATGATGGGAGATCATTGTTAAAACTGTTTTCATTAAATAAGCAGGGCATTTTTAGTTGTTATGTGATACACAATTTGTTATAACTCCGTACAAAACATGTCCTGCCCGCCCCTTTATTCTTTCCTTGCGCTTATTTTTGTATTTTCAACCGGGTTAGTCATTTTAGCCAGTAGTTCAAGAGTTCAATTTTCATATGGAAATCAAGTTAAAGCAAATTTGTTGGGGTTTTTTTTTTAACTTAATTTAGGCGGAAAAACGTAAGGTTCAAATGCCTGAATATATAATAAAACGAGAACAATGATTCTAAAGAGCGGAATGTTTGAATGCAGCATTCCAAATGTTGGTTAAAAAACAACTGTTTTGTTCCTCCTAACCTTCAAATACAAATGAGCCAGATGACAGGCTATAGCAACTTACTTTATATCAATAACTCAATTGAGATTTTCACAACTGTTTGAGTGGGAAAACACCTTTCTGAAAAGAGCTTCCTACTTGTAAATGGCAATAATATTTTTTTCAAGTAGCCGTGTAAAAAATGTAAATGTTTTGTCATCGTGCACTAATTCATTTATCCAAGACATATGCAAAACATAGTGCAAGTACCACTTAGACTTTGTGGCCTGGCTAAGTATTAAACAAAAAAATTCAAAAAAAGAGGACACTTTCCGCTATCACAAAACAATCAATTAAAAAAAACTATACAAAACTCTCCAGTTCACCTGAAAAAAAACAATTCCGCTGCCGGACTATAAATTCACTTTATATTAGACTAATCGCTTTCAAAATGTGGGAATAACCAATCATAATACCCCTCAATCAACAGATAGCATAATGCTAGCCAAATACCACATGTATGATTGAGAAGTGACTTGCCAATCCCAGGTATGTATTGTTCCCCTCCCCAAACTTGTCATTGAAAATGACTTGGGCTTACTACCTGTTACTTGGGGACAGTCTGGCCGTGGTTACAAACACCTGACCGAATTAGTAAATTGAGCGAAAAAATAATAGACATAAGCTATTGGGGAGGTTAGCGTAGTGTAAACAAATGCAGGCAATTGATTCCCTATACTAGATTATTATTATGTAACGGACTAAGAAGTATGTACTCCTACCGCAAAGTTTTGAAATAACGCATGTAAGTAACTGGTGTTGGTCACTGCCATCTGTTGCTGTTGATGTTGTGTAGTCCCACTGGCAGGAAGTAGTTACCCCTTGTGTAGTTACTCCAGATAGTGATTACTACTCCGGGAGCTGTGGTTACTCCAGAACTGTGGTTACTCCAGGAGCTTTGGTTACCAGAAGCTGTGGTTACCTCCAGAAGCTTTGGTTACTCCCGGCAGCTGGGTTACTACTCCGACTGTGGTTCACTCTGACCGGAGCTGTAGTTACTTACCCAGAGCTGTGGTTACTCCAATAACTGTGGTTAATCCAGACCTAGTCGATTTACACTCCAGCGCTGTTGTTCATCCAGAAGCGTGGTTATACCATGAGTTGTTTGATACATCAGGAGCTGTGGCTGCCTTTGGAGTTGTGGTTTCTTCTCCAGGATTGTTGGATCTACCCACCCTGGAGGCTGTTGGTTACGTCCTGAGTTGCATTACTTCATGAGTTGTGTGGTTACTCCAGATGTGATCACTCTAGTATGTTGTGGTTATCTCCAAAAATGGTGGTTACCCCATAGTTGTGGTTGTCCCTTGTGTTATGACAGTATGTTGGGCCTGTTACTATAGCTGCATGGAAAAAGAAATAAGAAGTATAAAAAGGGGGTTTGCCACATATTTATTTTTACACTTACCTGAAAAAATGCACATCATTATAGCTAATTTTCAATGAAGAGCTTTGGCACCAATTTGAAATCATAAAGCAGGTAAATCATAAAGAAGTATCAATCAGTAAAGGTAATTTTGAATCATGCAATTTTCAACCTAATGCAAGGAAGGCAGGTAGCAGTTAAAAAGTTGCTCTATCTGTGTTATTGTTGTAGTGCCCCTCTCTGGTAGTTTTGATGCCCACTAAGGCAACACATAGTAACATCATTTATCAAACCACACTAACAATAGCATGTTCATACCACAGGACAGCAGGTGGTATAGTAGCCAGATATGTAATCGGAGATGATGGGCTTTCATTAAGGCTGCTGTGTGCTGGGCTTTCACAACAGCTTCCCTTCATAATTGGCTCCTAAGTACAGGTTGGTGGCTAATTCAGACTGTGCTGCAAAGGCCATAGCCAATCAGTGCAGCAGACCTCATAGCCAAGAAGGGGTCCATAGAAACCAGGTCTCTCGTATAGGGGATTGTCTCTCCATCCTGGCAACAGATCTAAAATGGCCGTTTTCATTTTCAGAAATGAATGTTTCTATTGATCAGCTCATGTTGCCTTTGATAGAGTCCGGATGAAGATGCAATGTGCTCCTGCAATAATACATGCAGTACACATAAATATCCATGCAAACAACTAAATGTTTTTTCCTTGTATTTCATGATAGTCTAGTATCAGAAAAGAAAAAGTTGGAGGAATGTGAAGTACCCTGAGAAAATATGGACATTGGACTGGAAACCAATTCTGTGTGAAGCCCTTGGCCTATCCTTATGATCAACACCGGACATCAACAGTGTGAAGCGGGAACAAATTCTTAAATGGTGGAATCATTATCATTGGGCTATAGCAAAGCTGTGTTATTGAGAGTATATGTGGCATTAACTAATCATCCTGAAAGCAAGCGGGGTGTGAAAATCATATCCACAAGCTAAGCACATTTGAAGTATATAAAATAAACCACTAATAAAAGTCAATCCATGATAAAATCCACAACAATCCAATGAATAAGGATTCACAGACTCAGAACTGGGATAATGGAATCAGTATATAACATAATACATCCATTCAGACACATAAGCACACTGCCAGATTGCCAGCTCAAAAGGCAAAGCATAAACTTATCACCAGGTCAAAATTACTATGAGGCAGCTATTATTTCTGAATCATCAGGTTGCAGTAGGTGGGTCCCAACCCAGAAGACAGGAGTGTGATGTTTTCACACTGAGTAGTTACACTTTGGGTGATGATCTCTGTTGTTACTAGTGTACTAGTTGATACAAAGGTAATTGTGGCTAAGGATATATATTACAGGTATAACCCAAATGGTCACATCAAGACCAAATGGACTTCACACATCAATAAACCTATGCACAAATATAACACAGAGACTCTACAGCAATCAGAACTGAATAGATGGTGCCTGAAAGTGTTCTTTCTGCCTAAAACTACTATAAACAGCTATAAATAGTAATCGCAGCAATTAACAAAATTGTGTAACCTAACTAAAATTATTCCAAGACCTCAGGTACAAACATAGGTAAAAAACAGGAGCAGGTTTAAGTAATCATGATGGAACCAACGGTAACTGGCGATAGTTAAAGCACTGCTTACACATTAAAAGCAACGGGAACTGTTTTCAAGCAATAAACAGACTTAAACTATAAGACAACAGCAAAATTAAATTTACTGACTTGTGTGATTTTTGCAGCATTTGGGATAGTTGAAAGTGGCAGCCTCGTGTGGTCAAAGCCTGTTTTGTAGTGCTACTTGCTGTGGTCGCAGCTTGTGTAGTTGCTACTTGTGTGGTCGCAGCTTGTGTAGTTGCAGCCTGTGTGGTTGCAGCTTGTGTGGTCACAGCTGGTGTGGTCACAGCCTGTGTAGTTGAAGCCTGAGTGGTCACAGCTTGTGTGGTCACAGCTGGTGTAGTTGCAGCCTGCATGCTCACATCAGGTGTGGTTGCAGCCTGTGTGGTCACAGCTGGTGTAGTTGCAGCCTGTGTGGTCACAGCTGTGTAGTTGCAGCCTGTGTGGTCACAGCTGGTGTAGTTGCAGCCTGTGTGGTCACAGCTGGTGTAGTTGCAGCCTGTGTGCTCACATCATGTGTGGTTAAAGCCTGTGTGGTCACAGCTTCTGTGGTTGCAGCCTGTGTGGTTGCAGCTTGTGTGGTCACAACTTCTGTGGTTGCAGCCTGTGTGGTCACAGCTGGTGTAGTTGCAGCCTGTGTGGTCACAGCTGGTGTAGTTGCAGCCTTGTGGTTGCAGACTGTGTGGTCACAGCTGGTGTAGTTGCAGCCTGTGTGGTCACAGCTTGTGTGGTCACAGCTTGTGTAGTTGCAGCCTGTGTGGTCACAGCTTGTGTAGTTGCAGCCTGTGTGCTCACATCATGTGTGGTTAAAGCCTGTGTGGTCACAGCTTCTGTGGTCACAACTTCTGTGGTTGCAGCCTGTGTGGTCACAGCTGGTGTGGTCATAGCCTGTGTAGTTGAAGCCTGAGTGGTCACATCATTTGGTGGTTAAAGCCTGTGTGGTCACAATATCTGTGGTTTGGCAACACTCTGTGTGGTTGCAGCTTGTGTGGTCACATCATGTATGGTTAAAGCTTGTGTGGTCACAGCTGTGTAGTTGCAGCTGCATGCTCACATCAGGTGTGGTTGCAGCCTGTGTGGTCCACAGCTGGTGTAGTTGCAGCCTGTGTGGTCACAGCTGGTGTAGTTGCAGCCTGTGTGGTCACAGCTGGTGTAGTTGCAGCCTGTGTGGTCACAGCTGGTGTAGTTGCAGCCTGTGTGGTCACAGCTGGTGTAGTTGCAGCCTGTGTGGTTGCAGCTTGTGTGGTCACAACTTCTGTGGTTGCAGCCTGTGTGGTTGCAGCTTGTGTGGTCACAGCTTGTGTAGTTGCAGCCTGTGTGGTCACAGCTGTGTAGTTGAAGCCTGAGTGGTCACAGCTTCTGTGGTTGCAGCCTTGTGGTTGCAGACTGTGTGGTCACAGCTGGTGTAGTTGCAGCCTGTGTGGTCACAGCTTGTGTGGTCACAGCTTGTGTAGTTGCAGCCTGTGTGGTCACAGCTTGTGTAGTTGCAGCCTGTGTGGTCACAGCTGGTGTAGTTGCAGCCTGTGTGGTCACAGCTGGTGTAGTTGCAGCCTGTGTGGTTGCAGCTTGTGTGGTCACAGCTTGTGTAGTTGCAGCCTGTGTGCTCACATCATGTGTGGTTAAAGCCTGTGTGGTCACAATATCTGTGGTTGCAGCCTGTGTGGTTGCAGCTTGTGTGGTCACATCATGTATGGTTAAAGCTGTGTGGTCACAGCTTCTGTGGTCACAACTTCTGTGGTTGCAGCCTGTGTGGTCACAGCTTGTGTAGTTGCAGCCTGTGTGGTTGCAGCTTGTGTGGTCACAGCTTGTGTGGTCACAGCTGGTGTAGTTGCAGCCTGTGTGCTCACATCATGCGTGGTAAAGGCCGAGTTGAAAGTCACACTTCTGTGGTTGCAGCCTGTGTGGTTGCAGCTTGTGTGGTTCTGACCTGTGTGCACTAACATCGGTTAAATCCTGTGTGCTAAATCGGTTAAATCCTGTGTGCTCACACCATGCATGGGTTAAAGTCTGAGTGGATCACAGTTGTGTGGTTTGGCATGTGTGGTTGCTTGTGTAAAGTAAACTTGTGTTGTCATTGGAGGTTCTGTAGCAATTGCTGGTAAGTCAACATCATTCAACCATAGTATCTTCTGAACATGTGTTTTTATTATTCACTTCATCACAAACACAAGTAAACGGAAGGCACAAATGATGTCAGTTTTTACATCAAATTACTAATCATTGTACACTATCAAAACCAGAAAAGTAAAAGGTCATGAATTGTGTGTTATAGAACGTTTTTCTCGCCCGCTACTCTTATTCACATCATTTTATATTTAACTTTAACATTACCAATGTGTACAGATCATCTAATCAAACTCATGAAATTTGGTTTGCTAAGAGAATTGATGTTTCAGAGTGCAGTTTCCTTGTAAATTGTAAAATACCTTCCACCAAATACATTGATTTCGACTTTAATTTGGAGAGTGACCTTCAGATCAAAGCAATTACAACCTGTGCTTAGGGTATTGTGGTAAGTTCTATAAATCCATGCAAAGAAACAGGTTTTCACAACTGCTTTGTCACTCTCCTTCTGTATGGGCTTGGGTGGTGTTATTATTTTTTTAAGCATTGACATGTTCATTGATTCACCCATGGTAAAGGATTAAATTTATTAGAGTGGCAACTCAAAACCAAATCGGATCACAGGAATACTTGATAGAATGTAGACTTTACCATCTTGACACCAGAGGCCCATCCATCCAGGTGCACATAACAGACATATCCGGCAAGGAAATCAATGCATGTGGTCCATTCTGCGGGGTTGGCTTCCCATTCATCGATTCTGAAAGGTATTGCACGAACATGTCAAAGAAATACATATGGAATACTGTTGTTTGTTCAGAAAGGAAGTGATTACTTGTGGTTATAAGACTTACTGTCCGAGTCATTGACAGTATTCAATAAACAATAGCTCATGGAGTAATGTTGATTTTGTTGGTCATTCAGACAGGCATCCATCCTTATATGCATTATCAAAATAGGCCCTCCACAACCTGGTTGTATGCAAATTACTGCAAGTTAAAACTGGCAGATCCCCCCTGTGGGCACAATATGCAAATGAGCTCATTAGTATGTGCAAATAAGTGATGACACATGCAGGGTATTTAGTCAAAAACACGTTATGTTTTAATAATCATATACCGAGGCCTGATTCCTTTTCCTTCCAATGTTGACTGAAACATATGCAATTTTTCCTTCTTGAGAATGAAATGCCCCAAAACCTCCTTAGCTCCGTTTTTGGCCCAAGCCCACAACGGACACACAACTATTATGTTGTGGGGTGGGACGGAGATTGGGAAGTCAACATTGGAACGGAAATCAGGCCTCGTTATATGATTTATAACACATAAACATGTTTTTGAGATAAATCATTACCACTGGAGCTGATTTCCTTTAAACCAATGTTGACTGAACATATGCATTAACCTCGTTGAATGAATATTTCAATCAACAACCAGACTAGCTTCCTACATCGGAGGTGGAACCATAAAAGTTTCAGAGCGCGGCTCAACGGCTCGCAAAGGATGGGACAGAGACCACCAAACATAAAGACACATATGAGGGAGGACATCAGGAGGCACTCCATATAAGTTGAGACATATAATGCTCACCTAACATACGGAATACTCCGGGGCGATTGCCATGGTTTGCCAATTGGTATTGGAATTTTTTGGTAGATTTAGTGTTGTTTCTGCGGAGAGCTTCTCTGCGGCGTTTTCTTGTGGCTTTCTAGTTTTCGTAGTATACCCCGACGAAAAACGTTGTGGGAGCCTCCACGACATTGCTTGGCAAGTTCGGCGATTGAATCCCGCGTGGTAGGCCCAGAGGAAGCGATTTTTAAACAGAATGCCCGCCCGGGCCCGTGGGGACCCGCCACCCCGCACCGGACTTGATCACCGCGGAAATCAAATCTGGCTAGCGCGCCTTTGACGCGGGACCATGGGGGGGCAGCGTGAGTGAAAACAACCCTCCGTTCGATCCCGGTCTGAGAGAACGGTTTGCCGCTTAATGTACTACTCCAGGGCCCAAGGAACCACAGGCGATCTCCCGCCAACCCGTAGCCAAGCTGTTGGCGATCCGGGGTAGGATTATGGTCGAGTGTCTGAAGGAGATTCTCGTTTTGTTGGCCAAAGTCTGGCCTGAGGAACAACTTAACCCTGTCCCGGGAGAACTCTGATGCCGAGATTGAGATGTTTTTCATCTCAGAGCAGCGTCTCCCGGAGGCAAGTGCGAGAACCGGAAGGCCTTCTGAGAGTGACTGCTTAAAAGCGAAGCTTTACCATAGGTTCGAACGGAGCCCTAGTTAGTAGTCTAAGAACTGTAATTAGGTCCCAAGGAGGGACCACCTTCCTGCCGGAGTTCGATTGTTTGACATCCCCTCCAGAAGATACGGATTGTCCCATCATCGTTGATGGTAAACCCGTCGCAACCCTCTTGGATAGCAAGGATTTCTACGGTACTGGTTTTCAAAGGGCCGATATCGAAGCGTTTCGGTGAGGAAGTCAGTCAATCTCGCTACATTAGCTCGAGTCGGAGAGACTTTCTCGCCGCTCAACAACAACCGGAAAAAAGTTTTAGGGGTCCAAGGACGCTATGTACGTCCCATCCGTGGATCTCCGTCTTCCACGGCGGATAATGAGCGCGGCAGCCCTCGATGCGAAAGATCCGCTATCTCAGCATCGTTGCCTGATAATACTGGCCCCCATTCAACCTACGTGTCTCATCGATAGACTGCCGTTCCCCCCGGCCGAAGTGAATATTAGATCTTACGATTGGTAGTCTCCGTGGCGGAGCCCACAAACATCTACATGGGCCGAAACCACAGGTGTTTCGGCCATAAGGGAGCAATGAGGATGACCCGCATTCCTCCTCCCGCCCGATTTTTTTTTGCGACACCACTGGTTTGAGAATCGGAATTGGTGAATGCGTATGCCGTGGACCCCGACCCCAGTCCTCTGACAAAGAGCGTCGACTGCGAATGCTCCTGGGTCGTACAGAGGAGCTGTTGACCTCAGCGGAGAAGAAACAGTCGATCTTCGAGTTTTTCGAATCTCTTCGAAGATCGCCCCGACTACTTGCCGGTTCAGTAGCCATTTCCGAGGCCTCGTCCGGACGCGAGAACAAGTCGTCGCGATGAAGTTTACGGCGCCCGATGTGGACCGCGGTACAGTGATGTCCCTTTCCCGACACCAAGCTATGATACGCATGGCATCGAGACACAGGGTCCGAGACCTGAGTCCGCCCTGCTTGTTGATATAGGCCCCCACTAGTGGAATTGTCCGGCTGGACCAGAACACTGGTGTGGGTCACCATCGTCTCGAAGTGAGCGAGAGTTCTTCCGCTGCCGCCCCAATTCCAGACGATTGACATGGGCGCTTGCCTCAGTCTGGGACCACGTCCCCGAGACACCCAGATCTAGGGTAAATCCCCCCACCCCGACTTCGATGCATCTGACGCATCCTCGTGATTACTGTTTTGACTGGACGCGCGGAATTCCCTTAGTCAGGTTGGGGCTAGATGACCACCAGTCGGTGCTCCCTATCCCCCCCCCCCCCGTCGTGATTGGGGATCAGACGGGAGTCTGGGTGCCGGATCGCCTTGTAATGCCGGCCCGAGGTGCGTTGAAGCAAACCCTTTGTAGCGACAGTACGGACAAGATCTACGATGACTGGCCAACAGGCCGAGGAGGCGTAGCCAGTCTCGAGCGTGGGCCTGATTGAGTTTGGCTATGGAGGTCGCAGTTCGAGTGACAACCTCCACCCGCTCGGCCGACGGTTCTGCAAGCCTGGAACATTGCAGCCGTGCAGCCAGATACCTCAGGTCTTGGGAGAGGGTCAAGCTGGACTTCTCGAAATTGACGATAAAGCCCAGCCTCTGTCCCGATCTGGATGGTACGACTTACCATCTCGGACGTCGCCAGAGGCGACGGTCTGTGCTGTAATTAGCCATTCGTCGGTCCAGGTACATGCAAAGGTTGACCCCCTGACACCTGAGGAAGGCGCCCACTTCCCGGGGCACGATCGTGAAGACCCTGGAAGAGGTGGAAAGCCCGAAGGGGAGACACGTCCATCGTACGACTGGCCCTGGATATGAAATCTGACCAGCCGACGGTCGGATTTTGGGTACTGGTGACGTGTAGGTGCGTCTTTCATGTCCAGCGAAGACTCCCAGGTCCCCTTCAAGGGACAGCGCAGGACCGACGCGGGGGTTTCCATCCTGAACCTTAGGGCTTGATACACTTGTTCAGCGGCTTCAGGTTAAGGATGGGACCAGGCTCCCGTCTTCTTGGGTGGTCAAGACGAAGGTCCTACCAAAAAACCCCTGCAGAAGGGGGGTTCGACCGGGGATACTGCGCCCTTCGCCAACCAGCGCCGAGACCCACTCCGCGAGAAGAACTTGGTCCTTCGACGGCCCCAGAAGCGGGGTAAGGTCCTCGGCCGGAAGTCGAGGGGGGTTACCCACGTGAACTGCGATTTGGGTTCCACCACGCTCATCACCCAAGGTGCGGGAGAAATGGCTGCCATTCCCGCATGAAAAGAGATAAGCGGCTGCCCACCGGAGGGGAGGGACTCGCCTCCCGAAGGAGAGAACTCCGCGCCGCCGTCCCCTCAGGATTTTAGAAGACCCTTTTCCCCTTACTCAGGCTCCTTGCCTTTTTGGGAGGGGGGACGAGTCTTCGGCCTGGCCCCGGGCATGTCTGAGAAGAAGAGGCGGGTGCAGCGGGCTTCTTGGGCTGAAGCCGGGTCCGGCTTTCGCCTGCTTGGGGCACTGCCAGAAGAAGAAGACGAGAACGCTCGATTTCTTCTTCTTGGCCGAAGCTCTCGCATAGGAGATCTTCGCCTGGGCCTCCTTGAGCGTCTGCTCCGACTCGACACGTTCCGCTGAAGCAAGCAAGGCGTCCCCGAATGTCCTCTGAAGAGAACTTCCCGGGTCTCCAGCTTGGTCTTCGAGACCCCTCCGAGCGAGTTCGTAGCTCATTCAGGGTACAATCGAAAGCAGGCGTGTTCACGAAGCCGGAGGAGCTCAGGCGACGTGGCCAAAGCCATGGAAACCTCTGTCTCCCTGGTCAACCAGCGAAGCCAGACCGTACAGGCATCAGAAGTCTCCGGAGAAGCAACTCCACCCGCCCAACGAGGACCTGAGGTCTTGGCGAGTACCATGGCGAAAGACCCGCGTCACGTACCGTAAGACAACGGGCCAGGTCCTAGCTGACCCGCACTGATCTCCCAAAAGGTAGGTAGCCATTTGGGGGCCGCGCCTGCCCCGACGGTATCTTGGCCGCCAAGTCGAGGGCCCATGGGCTGGAGTCCGCAAGAAGGAGTTAAAATCTTCTCTTGAAGTCCGCAGGGACTGTCTTGGTGAAGAATTCCACGAAAATCCCGCGGTCTTCTGCGGCAACTTCACCGGACCGCTTCCACAGTAGACCAACATCTGTGGGAAGGGTCACGCTTGTACACGTTTGGGGTGGACTAGCGAGAAGCCGAGATCCATCTGTCCCCACTTCCGCACCCTGCTCTCCGGCGCGCTGGGAAGGCAAGCCGAGCTTGGTCGGCAGCCCTGCGGAGTCACGGCAGTAGTGCACACGGGGAGTGTCCCGCCTCTCCCGCTCCGGAGCTGACTTGAAATTGCGAGAGGGTCCGGAGGATCAACACCGTCAGGGTGAGATCCTCCAGCTCCAGATCTCCCGCACGTCGGCTGACTTTCTGAAACGTCAGAAGTCCGCGCAGGTTAAGAGTCCTGAGGGACGGCACAGCGAGTGGCATGTAGGGGAGGGGTCAGGGTTTGAAGGCCACCTGGGCGCACACCAAGACCTCCCCGCGGGGACTTAAGCCCACTGGCGCTTGATGGCCAGCCCGGTGGCCCGTAAGCCCGGCTGAACCCAGCCTGAACCCCGACGGGGGGACTGGCCGAGAAGGCGTGGGGAGTACTCCCCAAATCCCAAGGTACGGCTAGCCGATGGGTAGTGGACGGGTATACCGCCCTGCCCAGGCCCCGTACCAGGCTGTACCACCACAGGACTGCCACCCCCCATGAGGGTGACAAGATGCTGCAGCAGCGGGGCGATACACGCTCGATAGCGGCGTAGTCGCCACCCTGACAGCACCAGGTACCAACGGCTGAGCAGCCAACGGTGGATGCCATAGCCCGGTGGGAGCCCCGGTTGAAAAACATACCGGACTGATCCACCCAGCAGTCCCCGAGCCCGACTGGAGTGGGTAGGCAACGTAGTGGGCGCAGCATAACCCGTGACTGTCGCTTGTGGCGGGTACGAAGCCACCGCGGAGCAAAGCCACGGTGTCCTGCTCCGCCGGAGCGCCGGCGGCTGGGCACCCCCCAGGTGGCCCCCGCCAGCGGACCTACCATAGTGACGGGTACGGGTACCCGCACCTGTCACCACGGAGGTGTACCCGCCATGAGAGGCCCAAAAGCTGACTGTGTCCAGCTGGGCGCCCACCGGGGCCACCCGCGGAGCCTACATGCCACACACAAGCCCGGTGGGGGCCCGCACGGTATGCGTAACCACTCTGGGGTGGCATCTCATGACAGCAAGGCTATCTTCGAGCATGGTGACGTGGATGACACCTGCGTAAGCCCTGAAGGACAACACCGTAGCCACACCTCGGGTCTACCGCAAGCAGTACCCGTGTGATAGCTACTGTATCGCGGTCGGGGCGCCCGAATACACCGGTGACTACAACTACTTTTAGGCACCGGGACTACCGGCGATGGATCGACCCGGTCACCGGGGCGTCACCATCACGCACTCACCACCACCGGTAATGTTTCACCGCCGCCGAACCCCTTGTATTGGCAAGGGTGAACCGCCCTAGCGCTCACCAGTAAAGCCCCAAGAGCTAACCCAGGCCCGAGCCAGCGGCGGTATCTGCGTGCTTGACGGGTGAACTCCCGAGGGAGACGCCCGAGAAAACACTCTCTGCGAAGCAGTCGAAGCTGCTTCACCTTCGGGAGCTCCCAGAGCAGCCGGAGCTGCCCGGGGAGATCCGGACCGGAGCCCGAGTACCAACCCCCCCCTTTCCCTCAGCGTAACGGAATAGTACCCGTGCTCAATGGCTGCCCAATGGGCGTCGGATAAACCAATGCAGAAAGACAACACCGGTCGGTTGCGGGAGCATTGCCAGTGGTTAACGCAAAGAGGATGGGGATCGAAAGATTGGATGGAGGCGGGACAGCATGCGCATTTACGCGACGACAAAGTGGGTGACGCGACCAGGATGGTTACCGCATTTCTCAAAACAGATAAAAAAAATTAATGCCTGCCGTGGATGGACTCCCGACAGCTTAAACGAAAGGACAATGAAACCGTCTGTAACTGAGTCCAAAACGGTTAAAGAAATTTCTCAAGTCGTTTCAACAATTTTATTAAATACACAACAGCATCTATAAAAATACATGACACACTCACCCATATAGAACTGTTTATTGATAGTAGAAACCACAAGAACAGAACATCTCACAACAAACAAGCATCTAAAGCACACACCCACGTGCGGCAATGGCGGGCCTTTGTTTCCCTTTTTTCCCGCACAAATTATCACATGACGCATGGCGGTAAAAAGGATGCACACAAGAGCTCTTCCGTCGGAGGTATAGACCCCGTTAATTTGCCGTCCAGAGTGCTTATTTCCTTAGTATAAATATCCTTATATATATCCAGGTAGTGGTAGTATATTAGGATATTCCGCAAGAAGACAGTCTTTATATCTATATAAATTCAAGTTTTGGCAGTAGTAATGGAGCCGCGATCGGGTGAGCACGTCCGTTCAGCTACTGTCCCCAGACGGAACTGAGGAGGAGCAATGCCGAAAAAAACAGGGTGTGAACCTGGTGTCACTGGAAGGGACGGTCCATTTCTTTTTAGGGGATGTTATTGTATTTTGGGGCATTTCACTTCTCAAGAAGGAAATGCATATGTTTTCAGTCACATTGGGTTTAAAGGAACCAGCTCCGTGGAATGATTTACTTGCACGCACCGCTGCCAAAGACCAAGTTTCGTCAAATAATTTGGGACTTGGGATCTGGTACATTCACCTTTTAGAGTAATGAGCAGTCGAGCAAATATGCAAATAAGCTCATTATATGCACACGTATGATTACACAGTGGTGCAGGTATTACTTATATGCGCCACTACCCACATACCACGTTTTTGTCAAATTTGGGACATTGGGACTGGGATAAAATCACATTTTTGTAATTTGTTTTAAAATAAGTAATAGAAATGTTTTTTTGCACTCAAGGACATAACAATTGTTCTTTTTGACAGAATCATTTCTAAACCATTTCTATTCAATTTCACATTATTTTTGGCTGGACATGACAACACTGGTTCAGCAACCGATTACAGCTAAGACTATACCATGTCCATTATGGCATTTGTATGAAATCGGCTAAACTTGTGTGAAATTGGAAAATCTGTTGTGGTCCAACAGTCATCAAAGTGACCTAACATTCGTAAATCTTAAAAAATAATTAATTTTCCTAAAACAATTCAAATTAAGGTCCTATCAATTCTCGATACAACAAGTTCTACAAGAATTATCTGCATTGCAACATGACAATAACATTTCTACGGTTTCCTTATCGAAACGTACAATTGTTGAAGGGTGGTAGAGTGATTAACTACCTTGAATCTTTATTAATCTTTTGCTGGAGAGCTCGCACACACTGTTACAACCCATGTGCGCTTGGCCGGACTCGAACCCGGTCAGCAACCTCCATATTACTAGTACGGCGCACTAACCAATTGATTGCTCACAGCCGGGTTGGCGAAGAGCGTAGATTAAGGCTTTTCACACTGAGCCGTGATCAATCGGACTTTTGGGCGATCGATCGCTGTTTTTGAACGACTAGTGCAGCCGTTTTCTGATACTATACATACGCGCATTCGCAATGCGCCTTAGTACGATGTAAAGTTTTCCGCAATGGAAGGATTTAACTTAGCTGGCTCTTTCACAAAATACGTCTTTTTGAGGCATTTACCGCAGTGTTGTTGTTGACGTTTTATACTGAGGTACATGGCCATCTTTTTCAGCATAGACTTTCACCTTGGTTTGTTTTCCGCACCAGAAATTTGGGAGTTTTCCGCACAGAAATTGAACGGGCTGAGTAAGGAATTCAAACATGCGAATAGACTCTTACTTACTTGCATGAGTGATGATTGCGTGCTGTTATTTGAGAAAGCGCAACAGCGATATTTGTATCAGAGTTGCGAATTATTATAATGAATTTGGTACTGTTTGAAATCATAACGGACGGCGATCGATCGCAAGTCATCGCTCACCGCTCATGGTGAAAAGCTTATTATCTATAGGTGTTAGGTCAAAAAAAGGGTGTCCTCGCTTTCCTAGTGGATAGCATCATAACGGTATATTTAACAATACCTTGATCGCAATTATTCCTTCCCATCCAAAGGCACACTGACCCATAGGGCACTTCTCAGGCTGGCATACCGGTAGCTCCTTCAACGACACGTTTATCAACAACACTCTGTAACACAAATATTATAACCAATCATACACACTAATTGTACAAAGCAATCATACCCTTTAAAATTTTATACTTGGAAATTTACCAAACTCAAGATCTGACATGTCAATAGAAATAATTAATTGCAGAGATCATACCGTCTCTTATACTTCAAGCACACTATAAAGCTCCAGTCTTTCTCTCTTTTGTGCTTGGGCTGCATAGCCCAGCTTTTTCTATTTTGAATCCTTGTTTTGGAAGGCATATATTAATTGTTTTTCAAACCAATTGACCATCCTAGAATTCTGTCTTATCAAGTCCCTATAAAACATTGATTGAAAAACCATTACAATGAAAAATTTACTACTTAAGATGGCATTGTGGTTTTCCTTTACCAATCTTCACACTACATTACTTGCTCTGACATCTTTAAACCTAATGTAGTAGTAACAACCCACGTTAATCCAGTTTTCTTCTCGCCAACGGGGGCGCTGGATCAACCACATTCACAGCAATACTGCTGTGTTAGTATTTATGGAGCAAAACATAATTGACCTGATGCCCTTCCTGAGTCAATGCGCTGGATGGATGCCATTAGCTCTCGCAGAGCCGACGTCCTGGTAGGTAATCTTCTTTTTAGTTCTACAGGGTAACCAGCTAACCCTATCTTAAAAATAATTCTAAATACTTTTACATATACGATTAACCATCGAACTGTTTGTAACTACTTGATGTAAGTAGCCAGCCCGGTAATATCAAAGCAATGCTTTTTTACCTGTCACTATCGTGATTTGAAAGATGCACACAGCCTCATTGCCTGCCCCATCCAGCCAGCCATAGATGACTTCACTAGTACCCGTGAGAACACGTTCCCAAGGTTGTAATTATTTATGCAGTGGCTATCTGCTCCTGGTCATCCTTGCTGTTGGTGGCTCCCTGTTAGCCTGTACAGTGCGCGCCTATTGGGTTTATGATAGTATTTCTTCTGGGCAGCTAGCCCAACTTGGTGTTTGGGTGTCAACTGATTGGGAGTAAAGCCAAACCGACTTGGATTAAATTGATTATCACCTACATTGTGGTTTTCATGGTTTTATTGCTGGGTATTCTGAAAGGGAGTTTATCTGTTAGACATGGGTTTTAAACCATGGTTATCCTACATGAGTGGACCTTTTTCCTTCCAACATACCTAAAAGGTCAACTCATGTAGACTAACCCTGTAAAACCCAGGTCTAAAGTTACACTCCTTTTCAGAATACCATCCTAAATGTTGGGCGCAACACACACTGTACAAGTAGAGATTATTCAAAAACACATTTGTTTTAAAATCATCTATCTGAACTGATTTCCTTTCCAATTTTGACTGAACAATATGCATTTCCCTTCTGTAAGTGGAATGCCCCAAATACCATATTACACCCCTAAAAAAGATAATGGTCCTGACCAGTGACCCCAGGTCACAGCCCTGTCGACCTTAGCTCTTCATTAATTCCGTTTTGGCTCAGCCCACACGGACGCGTCTACATATCATGCTGTGGGGGGCCTGAATGGGGAAAGTGGGGAAGTCAAACATTGGAAAGGAAATCAGGCTTCGTAGATGATTTATAAAACAGAATAATGTGTTTTTGAATAAACATTACACGAATGATTTCCTTACATCCCTGTTTGATGGAAAACATATGCATTAAACCCCGTTGAATGAATATTTCAATCAACACCAAGTGACTCAACTCAGACGGAGGTGGAGCAGGATATTTCAGAGCAGGCAAACAAAGTGCAGCAAAGGCAGCCTACACTTAAACATAAAGAAACAATTGTTAAAGGCCTAAAGGCATAACATAAACATCGGGGACATTACCGCTAAACTGACCAACGGGAATAGCAGGGTCGCTGAGCGTTCACAGTCGGCACCAGATAGGCGACTTTAGTATAGTGAAGTTGAGTTTAGTGTTGTTTCTGCGGAGCGGCCCTCGCAACGTTCTCTGAGGAGTTTGTAGGTTCTGTAGTTACCACTGACGAAAACGTTTGTGGGAGCCCTCCAGACATAGCCTCGCAGATCTCGGCAATACTGATTCCGCGTTGGTGGTAGGCCATGACGACGAGATCGTACGAACCGAATGGGCTCGAGCTTGTGAAGATCCTATCACCGCGTTTGGAATGGAATCATTAATTACAGCGCTAAACCATCTAGCAATTGTCGCTGTTGGACGCGGACCCATGGGTGGCAGCGTGGTAAGAAACAACGAGTCGTTCGGGCCCCTGAGCGAACTAGTCTTACATTTATAGTTACTCCAGGGCACGAACGCGGACAACCACAGGCATCTTCCCAGCACCGAAGAGTGACATGCAATTAGGGGTAAGATAATTGTAGAGTGTCGGAAGGAGGATGACTCGTTCTTTGCAGAAATCCGGCCCCCTTAACAGAAACAATTTGACCATGTCCCGAGAGACTTTCAGACGCCGACACATAGAGATTCTTGATCTCCGAGCATCGTTTCCCAGAGGCGAGAGCGACGAGGAAGACCGTTCTTGATGGTGACATTGTTTTAGTGATGCCTCAGCCATCGGTTCTTGAAAGGGGGCTTCCCAAAAGTCTAAGACAGTGTTAAGGTCCCAGGGAGTCGGGGACCGTTTCCTGCCGGGGGTGTGTGTTAAACATCCCATCTAGGAGGAGACGGATAGAGCCATCGTCATTAATGGTAGATCCGTCGTCGAAAACCCTATGGATCGCTAAGATAGAGGACTGTAATTTCTAACCGTCGAGGTTGCAAGTCCGCTATCGAAGCGATCATTGAGAAAGTCAGCGATCTCCGCTACAGTTGCCCGAGTCGGAGACACCTCGCGTCGCTGACACCAGCGGAAGTAGGGTCCAAGACGCTTAGGGTAAGGCGTCCATTGTGGACTTCCTTCTTCCCGCTGATATGAGCGAGGCCAAAGCCCTCTGGGAAAAGCCAGAATCTCGGCCACGCTGCCGGATAATGGCCACGCAGGTAAACGCAAGATGGTCCAGGGACAGACTGGCGCTCCCTTCGTCCGGAAGGGACACTAGGTCCGGACGACTCGGTAGACGCAGCGGCAGAGCCGCCAAGCGATCCACCATCGGACGAAACAAGGTGTTTCGCCAGAAGGGAAGCGATGAAGGATACACGGCACGCTTCCCGCCCGATTTTCGAAACCACACGATGTAGAATCGGAATCGGCGGGAAGGCATAGGCCGTGAACCCCGTCCAGTCTATCGCCAGAGAGTCGACTGCGTACGCACCCGGGTCGTGAGTCCGGGTGTAGTACAGAGGGAGCTGGTGACTCAAGGTTCATGCGAACAGTCGATCTGAGGAACTTAAATTCCTCTCGAAGATCTCTCCCGCAACGACCCTCTCGGTTCAGTTCCATTCCGAGGGCCGTCATCCTGCGCCGAGACAGCAGATCGTCGGCAAAGAAAGTTGACGGCTCCCGAAATGTGTACTGCGGACATCGGGATGGCACACCCACCCGGTTACCGACACCACGATATGAGTCGCATTGGCGTAGGTGGCACAGGGACCGGGACCGAATCCCGGCCCTGCTTGTTTGTGAATTAGGACACCACGGTGGAGTTGTCCGTCTGTACCAGGACACTGGAGTGGGTCACCATCGCTCTCGCAGTGAGATATGGGTACGTTCCACTGCCACAATTCGAGGCTTGATTGACAGGGCCTGAGTCTCGGTCCGGGGACCACAGTCCCGAGGCGCAAAGGTATGAGGGTTGAAAAAAAAAAAAACTCCCCCCCAACCGACTTCGACGCGTCCGTCGTGATGACAATATCGACGGGAGGCGCAGGGAAAGAGATCCCATGGAGTCCGGTTGGGGCGGTGAGACCACATGCCAGGTGTTCAAGGATCCATGCATTGATAGGATCAAGACGGGAATCTAGGTGCTTGATCGGCCTGTAGTGCCGCCGCGGTGCATTTGAAGCAGCCTCCCTCTATCGGAAGCAGCAGACGGACCAGGTCGACGAGACTGCCATCAAGCCTGAAGGCAAAGCCAGTCTCGAGCGGGTGCCTGCCTAAGCAGCGCCATGGATGTCGCAGGTTGAACCACGACATTCACTCCGCTCGGCCGTCGGTTCTGCAATTGGGGGCCCGGAAGCCATTGCCACGAGCACCCAGCTACCTCAGGTCCTGGGAGGAGGGTTAGGCGCGAATTGTCGAAGTTGAAAATAAAGCCCAACCTCTGCACGACCTGAACGGTACGGGACCATGTCGGCCGTCGCCTGGGGCGACGGACCGTAGATCAGCCAGTTTCGTCAGGTACATGCAGGGGTTGACCCCCTGCCGCCTGAGTAAGGCGCCCCCACGTCCCGGGTCACCATCGTGAAGGACCCTGGGATTGAGGTGGGAATGGATAGTCGAAGGGGAGGCACGTCCACTCATACGACTGGCCCTCGATTTAAAACCGGAGCCAGCGTCGGTCGGATTTTCCGACTGGGACGTGCAGGTCGGCGTCTTTCAGATCCAAGGACGACGCCCAGCTCCCTTCAAAGAAGGCGGATGGACGCGGGAGAGTTTCCATCTGAACCTCTTCGGCTTTGAATAGATGATTCAGATGGCTTCAGGTTCAGGTGGGACGCCAAATCCCCGTCTCTTGGGGGCCAAGAAGAACGTCGACCAAAACCCTTCGGTGAAAGGGGGGGTCGACTGGGGGAAAAGATGGAACCCTTCGCCAAGAAAGAGCGCCGAGACCCGTCCAGAAGAAGCTGAGTCTTCGGTTACCCCGAAAGGGGGGTGGTAGGTCTCGGGGGGAAGTCGCGGGGGTTCCGCGGGGAATTCCAATCGGGTTACCCCCGTTACATTCCCACACTCAGCACCCAAGGCGCAGGGGAGATGGCTGGACTTTTCCCTCGCGTAAAGAATTCAACGGGCCGCCCCACCGGAGGTGGTTTGGTTAAGGCTCACTCCCGAAGGAGAGGACCCCGAGGCCGCCGTGCCCTCAGGACGAAGAATCTTCCCATCCAGGCGCCTTGCTTGTGGGAGGGGGTCGAGTCCTCGGCCTGGCCCCGGCATCTGGGTAGGTAGAAGTGGCCGGAGCTGCGGGCTTCGTGGGTTGTGAGGCCGGTTTGTCGGCTTCGCTTGTTGGCGGAACGGAAGGTCTGAAGAAGAGGAGAACGTTCTTCTCTTCCTGGCCTGAAGATTCCCCGAGAGGAGATATCTTCGACCTGAGAATCATGGAGCGCCTGCTCCGACTCACACGCCCGCAGGACTGGCAAGCAGTGAGTCGCCCGAACGAACCCCCAAAGAGGACGTCCAGCGACTCGGGCTTGGTCTGGGAGAGTTCCGATGCAAGATCGGGGCTCAAAGTGCGGAGAGAGAAGGTGAAGCAGGCGTTCTCGCGTCCAAGAAGCTCAGGCGACGCCGCCAAAGACATCGAAGCCTCCGTCTGCCGAAGTCACTGGCGAGGCTAGGACAGTCAATGCATCGGAGGCTTCCGAGGAGTAAAACCCCACCACTTCGCCCAACGAGGATCTGATGTCGTGGGCGAGGCGAACATGGAGGAAAAGCGGCCCCTAGTCTGACGCCCAGAGGTCTATCCGCCAAGGTCTAGGGGACGCGCGGTCCTCCAGAGGGGGAGAAGCCAGCCGGAGCACTCTTGCCTGTTGGCAACTTAGCTGCTAGGTCAAGATCCATAGTCGGGGGTCCTCAGGAAGAAGTCGTAGTCCCCTTCGGTAGTCCTCGACGACCTGGCGAAAGATTTCAACGGGTACGATGAGAGCTTCTGGAGCACCTCCCCGGACGCGTCACAGAAAGACCTCGTCTGTGGGGAAGCGTCAACGCCTGACGCGTTCCGGAAGGGAGAGATGGGAGGGAAGCCCAGAGAGCTGTCCTCCTCCGCACGCCGCTCAGGCGCACAAACAAGGCAGCGAGAGGACTCGGGTCCCCCCGCCCTGCGCGAGCACATGAGGGGTGCATGCGGGGGGGTAGTTAGGGTATCACCTCCTGTTCCGCAGCTGCCGCGGACGTCGAGGGCTGCGAAGGTGTATCACCTAAGTGGACTCACCCTACGAGCCGGAGTCCCGCCCCGCTCAGCGCTGTCTCCGAAAGTAGGAATAAGTCTGCGGCCGGTAGAGCCCTGAAGGACGGAGCAGCAACGTAACGAGTTGGAGGACAGAAGGCGGAGGATAGGGGCCGCCACCTGGCCAGCGCACACAAGAGACTCCAGCAGGGACCAAGCCATCAGGCATAGTGAGCAGCAGGAGCCCATGAAGCTCGACCCTGCGCCCAGCCGACCCTGACGAGGGTACAGACCGAGAAGGAATGGGGTCCATGGTCGAAACACCCCCCAATGAAGTCACAGGCAAGTAAAAAGCAGAAGGGGAGTGGACGGGGTACACGCCCTGCCCGGCCCGGTTTACCAGCCGCCCACTGTACCAAAACCGACCGAGCTTGGGCCCGCTCCAGAAGGGGAGAAACCCGCCCTGCGCAGCGGCGCAAATGCCCGCCGGAAAGGAGGGTAACGCAGAGAAAGAAAGAACAGCCGGTGAATGAGGCTGGGAAGCAGAAGGCGGAAGATGTTAGGAGGGAATGGGAGTGACTATAGCATGGAGGGGCTCCCGCATGGGGGAGCCCCGGTTCGAAAAAGACCATCCAGACTGTCCCGACCCAGCAGTCCAGCTCGAATGGGAAGGGTAAGCCACGTACGGGAAAGGTAGCGTAAAATGAGAAGGTAGGACGGACTGTGATTTTGAAAGAGGGTAATTGAGTCACTGCAGGGGTAGCATGACAGATGCATGCCGGGACGGCCAGAGTGGCCGGTGGGCACCCACCGGTTACCCCATCCAAGGCGGACCCGCCGCGGGAGCAGATGCCGGCGGACCCGCACTAGCAACCACAGCAGGAGTACCCGCGTAAGAGGCCGACCTAGTCAGCTGGTGCATCTGCGGAGGCCAGCCCGGCGGAGCCCCACCCGCTACACCAAGCCCCGAACGGGCACGGTTGCCGGCGAGCGGCGCCTTGCTGAGGAGGCACAGCATGACTAGCCAGGCTAGAGATGCGAGGTGCAGCGAGAGCGTAGTAAACACCTGCGGCGTCCCGAGAAGGGATACCGAAGCCAGTGCCCCAGGGTTTTCGTGACAAAACCAGAAAGTAATGGCCACGTAGTCGCGGTAGACAGAAGTGCCCGAAGGACACCGGTACCGCAACTACGGTTAGGTGTGCGATAACAACGGCGATGGATCAGAACGGGCGCGGACCGGGCACCACCCATCACCTCTCACCACCACCGGAATGCCCTGCGGCAGCCAATCCCCCTGGGGGATCGGCAGCGCAGGCCGCGCCAGCATGCACCGGAAGCAGCCATAAGGCTGAACCAGGAGAGCCAGCGGACGATGATACGCTGAGGAGGAGGCCCGCAGCCGCCCCATCAGCGCTGCGCGAAAAAAGTAGCCGAAGCTACCCAACCTTTGGGAGCACCCAGTGCAGCAGCGGCTTGCCTTGGACGCACCCCGGAACGGAGCACGATTCACCACCCCCCACCCCCCACTACCCGTGTACGCAGCACGGAGACGGCGTACCCTGCTCCATGAAGCCCATGCGGCATCTCCGTAAGTCCAAGACAGAAAGGAGGAGCACCGTCGGTGCGGGAACCCATTGCCCGTGCACGATACATAAGGGATGGGGGTCCATTCATTAATGGAAGCCCGGGGGGCGGGCACAGCGAAGCAATTGTAGCCCGCCAAACAAACGGGGTTGGAGCGTGAGTTGCTAGATGTAATTAGGTGGCCAATAAAAACCGTAAAGAAAAAGAACCAGCGTGCCGTGGAGTTCTCCCGGTACGCAAACGTCACGACACAAAAACCAACTCGGTAAACTGAGCAGTCACGAACGGTTAAAGAAATTTTTCAAACAAGTTTTCACATATTATTACGGATACCACAAGCATATAATCACAAAAATAATACACACACTATAAACCTATAATTGTTAGCGAAGCAAGGCCCGAAACAAGATAAACATAACAAAACTCACCAAATATAGTCAAAAGGAGTCAAAGCAGCAAACAAGTGCGTCAATGGCTGCCTTTTTTTTTAGACCTTGTTCCCGCTACACAGATCACAGACCGAATGGCGGGCCAAAAAAGGATACAACAGCACGAGTTCTCCGACGGTGTAAAAGTCTCCGTTTATCCCGTCCGAAAGTGCGATATAAATCCAGTATATAATCCCAGTATATATTCCAGGATAGGTTGGTATAGTAGTAGGAGTATCCGTATGAGAGACCACTAGTCAGTATCAAAATCCTCAGTTAATTTTGGCCCTGTAAATGTTAGCAGAGCTGCTAGCCGAGGCTGCGGTTAACACGGCCGTCCGTCTTGGTTAACGCCAAAACGGCATGAGGAAGAGCTAAGGCGACAGCGGGTGTGACCTGGGGTCACTGGTCAGACCATTATCTGTTTTAGGGGGTAATTATGGTATAAATTTGGGGCATTCCACTTATAAGAAGGGAAATGCATAGTTTCAGTCAACATTGGTGTAAAGGAAATCAGTTCAGTGTAATTGATTTATAATTATGATTGAACACTAATGACATGTAATGTAATATTACATATTCTTTTCTGGGAAATTTACGATATTGGTATAGGGCCAAAAAAGTTATGTTATTCCCCAGAACACTAGTGTTGTCTGCCATTGCAATTTTAAATGGGGTCTCAAAGATCACATGGGGTCATCAGTTGTCGATCTGTACACCCCATAAGAGTCTTGGGCCAGTGGTTTTATGATCGAGCTATGAGGTGAATGGAGCAAATGGGCGAAAACTTTACAATTCCAATTGTGCAGGGTGTACATTTCTGATAAACACACTACCAAAGTAATCGTTATGGTCATTTTGCTTGCAGAAGAGGAAACAAAAAAAGCACTTCTGATGCACAATATTTGGCTTATACGGCACATTTTAATGGCCCATCAGAAAATTTCCTGAGCAGGCCTATGGCAGTCTGAATTCATGCTGCATAATTTTAAGGTCGAAAAACAAGATCTCATACTTTGATGTATGAAAAGTGGAAGCATCAAAAGGTACACATAGGGTATGGGTAATGTACTCTTAGCAACGTCAATATGACTATGCCCCCATCAGAAGTCCAAACGATTGAGGCCCAAAATAAAATAACTCTCACTCTGTTCTGTTAATGACTCAAATCCAAATTGACAGGAGGAGTTTTTTGGATTACCAAATTTCTCTCAAAGTGCACTAGTCGGTTGAAGACACCTACCAAGAATGTTTTCGAATTTAGTGGAACAAACAATAACTTTCTTGTGGAATTGAAATTCAAAACTCATAACAACTACAAATTAAAACCATGATAATGGCCTTAAATAACGTCAAAATATCATTTTCAGTTTAAGGGTATATATATCAACGTTAGAGGACATGAGGACATTTCCGAAAGAAGTGCCTCATTGTTGTGAACTGGGTTGTGCATATTTGGAATGCTTATCAGTGTATTAGATTACACCGAAGGGAATAGCCAAAATACGCCATCGTTAGAATAAGAGTGATTGATTAGTATTTTCTGTCATGCGCGACAGAAAACCAAGCTGGTTCCTATAGGGACGATTAGGATTGCAGTCAAATCAAAACAAGGTTGCAGTTTTCTTTTGTACTTGTTGTCCAATAAACCTTTGATACATTCTTGGTAGGTGTTCAACAACCAGTCAAAAGCAATTTCAGAAAAAAATGTGTATCCTACAAATA
Organism: Ophioderma brevispina; assembly: GCA_023653785.1. NCBI lineage: Eukaryota > Metazoa > Echinodermata > Ophiuroidea > Amphilepidida > Ophiodermatidae > Ophioderma > Ophioderma brevispina. The sequence continues at coordinate 29,483 of JAMKCH010029012.1, forward strand.
AAAATACTCCTCTGTCACTTTAAGGCCTCTACTTACCCATAGACACAGTGACCTTAAAAGTACAAGTAGCCTTATTGCCAGATGGGTCCTCCCAGCGTAGCTCACTGCATTGGTACCAAGGAGAAAGACGTCACCAGGGTTGAAATTATGAAACATGGCCGCTATTTCACCCGAGTACAGAACTGTAGTGGGATTCCAGGGTGACCAACAGCTGTCAACTGCACCAGCAGGAGAAGTAACTGTGATGTTGCAGGGAAGCCACTAGTCTGGGGCAATGTGTCAACTGTAGGGAGGAGAAACATTGAACTCAATTGAAAGTATTTGGAAAAATAGCTACCACAAGTTATTTTTTTTATAGGGAAGAGGTATACTTTGACCAGAAGATTATTGGTGTGTATGTGTAAGGAACTGAGATGAAATCATGCATTCATGTTAAAAATCATTCTAATATAAAATAATGTATACCAATTGTAGAACTAATTTAAGAAAGAAAATCACAGTTGATAGAGGAAAGATTTGTTTTTGTTGTAATCTAGAACATAGAAAAATATTTCGTTACTCACCTGTTTTTGAAGTCTCACTTTTATAAGAAAACCCCAAAAATAAAAACAAAAATATAAATGGCGACACAGTTTTGACAACTGATTTGTATTATTTATTCGACTAACTACATCCTGTGCATTGTTTATGAATTTCATGGGGGCAAAATACGACTTCTTTAAAATTTTGTTTTACACGTCTTTCTAGTGAAAAGGGGCATATAGAGGCACTATAACATAAATCAAGACCTTTGTAGGCCTATATGGCAAGATTATCGCGAATTGGATTTTTCTGATTTTTTGCAGAGGAAATAGATATGCAATTCCTTATTATATCAGTGGACAAAACTGTGTTGCCACTGCTTAAAATTGTTCTAAAAATAAAAGAGACAATTTGCAAAGGGTCAAACAGCTGGGACAGGTGGACATTATACATTAGGAGTCAATTTATGCCGATTCCATAATGGATGTAGTGATAAAGTATTGGTAAATGGTGAATCAAATTATGACAAGATAGGGTGCTTTGCTTTATCTATATAACAATATGGCTTTGTGTTTTATCACCATATACACAGGTGCATACAAAGTTGAAAACGGATAATAGTAATGTTACCTGGTGGTTGGACAACTTTCTTCGGTTAGAGCTTCTGTTGTTTGCAGCTTGTGTAGTCACAGCTTGAGAGGTTGCAGCCTGTGTTGTTTCAGTTTGTGTAGTTGACTGTGTGTGGTTGACCTTCTGGGTTATAGGTTGGGTTGTGGCTTGGGGGTCATATTTGTATAGTTGTAGGTAGGTATCCTAGATGGTGTAGTTGCAACCTCTGTGGACACAGCTTCAGTGTTGCCAAATACTTTAACCACGTGCCATCGCAAACCCCATGACATCAAAACCTCAGCTCCAATGCATCTATGGTATTGGAAGAGGTCTTCAAAATACGGGTTTGAAGCCTGCCATTTCTTGTCCTGACTGTGTGTAATGATGATGACATCCTGGCTGTCCATCTGGATGAGTGAGGGGTCACTGATAGAAGCATATGGTGACGGTATATTGGCCAGGATACAAGGATGGAGTTAGAGCTTGGTTCACAGTCAGATCATTTGGGGCTGTTGGGAAACAAAATAGATCAATATAAAGATGTCTTTTACAAAGGATTGTTGACTTAAATAATTATGTCAACTTTACAAACATTACTATAGTGATTATAAATGTTTTCAATGAAGTGTTATTGTAAATGGAATAAAACATGCACTTGGGGAAGTTTTTACTTTTGCCAGAAAATTCTTTTTAAATATATAAAGGCTATTTTTTATTTGAAAAAGCATTTAGGATCATAAAAAAAATATTGACACCCTGTCTATACATCAATATCAGGGTGAGGGATGTACCCCCACGGATTTTAAGGAAATACGATGAGGAGGGTAGCTGGCTATCTGGTAGAATGAACAAAAGAAAGAATTCCTACGAGGGCGTCAGCTCTGGAGAGAGCTAATGGCAGCCATCCAGCAAATACTGCCTTGCATTGCATGGGCGTGGTTGCCCAAGGCTAGGTCCACCGCCGATAACGGATTTACGTCGGAAAAGGGCATTCTGCGAATGACTTTTGTCCTATAAATACTCATGCAGCAGGATTGCTAAGTGTGAGGTGTTGTATCCGGCAACCCCGTTAGCAGGGACAAACGACGAATTTAAAACTTTGGTTTATCTACCAACCTTTATTTACTATTACCTCAAAAATAATATATTCAAGAGAATAGTCAACTGCCATGCATTTACAGTCAGTGAATGCCATTAATTCATGGTCTTTTGGGATGGATATGAAGAATTGAAACCAAGGGCAAGCCATAATTTTAAGTGTAACCTCATCGTTCCAAAGCAAAAATCAATGGTGTCACTGATTCAAAGTCGTAGAGAGTGTACCAGTGAAATTTTATTCTAAAATCTAAACAGACTTATAATTCAAGGATCTGCACTAATTGTGTAATTCTTATTGCTTTAATACAATAAGAGAGGATTGCCTCCACCTAGTGAGAGCAATCAAACAACCCAATCAAACAACCCATTGGACGCAAAGAATGTGCGCAATGAGACGCAATGTTGTCAGTCATTCAAGAATATAGCAAAAGGTAGTACAAGGCAAGCACATTAACCTCAAAAAACACTAATACACAGTACATAATAATACCCAGTCTAAATTGTGAATTGAAGCTGGACAAGAACCAATAAAATTCACATAGCTGTTTAAGAATACTCTATACATATGCTGGATATGTATAGAGTTGATTGGGGTTTATAGGCTTTATTCAATATCAATGTCAATAAATTGCGGGGTGTGGTGTGCGGGGTGACTAATTTGCGGGGTGCAGGGGGACTAAATTTGCGGGGGGGCGGGGTGATTTTTTTGCGGGGTAATTTTTTTGCGGGGTGATTTTTTGCGGGGTGATTTTTTTGCGGGGTGATTTTTTGCGGGGCGATTTTTTTTGCGGGGTGGTTTTTTTTGCGGAGTGATTTTTTTTGCGGAGTGATTCTTTTTGCAAAACTCCCTGCAAAAAAAATCACCACGCAAAAAAAAATCGCCCCGCAAATAATCACCCCGCACCCCTCAAATTAGTCACCCTGCACCCTGCAAATTAGTCACCCCGCACAGGATCCACACAGCTTTTGCTCTGCACTTGACAAAAGTTGGCATTAATTTTCCCAAAACTTACTTGTTTCACAGAGATTTCCTGAGTACTCTGGTGGACATATACACTCAAACACATCTCCCCTACCTACACAAGTACCTCCATTCATACAAGCTACTTGTGTGCACATATCTTCTTTCACTGCAATAAATATAAAGGTTAGTTTGGGTTAAATCTATGAAATGTAAAGTACGTCACAAGTAAGTTATTTACTAAAAATTAAAGGTGCATTTCGTGATTTTAGCACCTTCTGTTTCATTCATTGATCACTAGATATCCTTGAGAAAAGCCTGTTTCCAAAATCTGAGCCGATCCCGATCCTGCGGTTTTGTGTTGAGCAATTGCTTGTTTCCCACGGTCCCATAGGCTACTGTGCTGTAATTTCTGTCCGTTTACGGACAGAAAATACAAAATTGCGAATTTCTTACAGATGCGACCGAATTTGTACGTAAGATTGGGCACACATGGATTACTAAGCCCAACGGTTCAGATGATATAAAAATCTCAACATCTTTTAGGTAAGTCGGGGGGACGAGGCTGTGGATCACGAAATGCCCCTTTATAATTATAAATATAAAGAAGCAAACAGTATAACAATTTGATCACACTATTTAATATCACAATTGCTATTCGTTGGTTAATATATAGTTAAATAAAATGTATAAAATATCACATTTAAAAAATAACAATCAACTTATAAAAGTGCAATAATTTTTCATTAACTTGGATAAGATCTAGGCATTGATCAAACAACGGATGTCAGAGTGTCCTCAATTGAAACATTAATCAACATTTATATTAAAATGTGAACTAATGTGAATTTAACAACATTTGGTCTGGTATTTTGCTCCAATTTTGATGTAAAATTGTATTTTGTATTATTTACCCATATCACCGTGTAGACCCATCCACCCAGGTTTTTTTTTTTTTGTCACATAGACACACTAGCCAGCAAATATATCTCTCAGGGTGGCCTCCATTCTACAGGCTCCTTGCACATTCGAAGGTCACTAACCATTGAATGGATGACATAGGAAAATGCTAGATTTAGCTAATAATATGTGCATGTTCTACTACAATCTGTGAAAATGAATGTTTAACACTTTTTAAGAATTTATAATCCTCCCAAAATATTATAAAAATAAAAGAAAATAATCCCCCTTCCTGTTAGTCACAGATAACCTTTAGATTTCAGGTCTATGCAGGTGCAGATGCATAAGAGACACGATGCCTAACTTTTCGCACATCTTGTTTCTTTCTTGGAAAGTTATGCATGATCGCTGCAACCACATAAACCTGAATCTAAAGGTTGTTATGTCTATTGTGTAAAATTTTGATGTCAATTCCACAGACTTGCTCACTGATGGCAGGGCTGGCAAAAATGCAAAATTTCCCGGGAATAGAATCCAATTTCCCTCCAAGTTGCAAAATTTCCCTTCATTCGTATGTTATGTTCTTTTGTTAAAGGACCAATCTTTCCCTCCAAATATAAAAATTTCTAGAAATGTCATTCCCCAATTCCCCACTTTTTCCCCAGGCATGCTGATTGGTGTGACAGGGTAAAATAGTTGGAACACATGAAATTATCTCAAAATCTGCAATCACATGTCAAATAATTTAGATACAAAATAATTACAATATTTCCCAATGAAAATAGAGCCTTTGGGAAATATTATAATTTTTTTCTAGGTTGAAGATCAGACCTATAAGTAAGGTTGATGGTTAGAATATTATGATAACTGTTGTAGTCAAAATAATGTATGATGCTCTACTTTGCAATGAAACATTCACACTGTCTAATTACAACTTCCTATATAAGAAATACTTATGAGTTAAATTTTTATCCCTTGGTATGTGCATGGGTCAATCAAGAAAATTCATCTTGCATTAAGATCTTATGGTGTGTTCAGGGGAGGGCGGCCAAGAAATCCCAATTTTAGACGTCGCCATTGGCATTGGTTTAACACGTAAAAGCGAGATCTTGACGAAAAATTCTGAATTTTTTATATGTTGTCAGGGAATATTTTCTCATTCCAAAACCGTTGGAGCTGAAGAATCAACTCCACTGTAAGGTTATTTCAGAACCGTTTTTTGTAGAAACAAGGAGCCAGGACGAGGTCGTATGTGGGTCATGAAAACACCCATGAACAACCAACATTAAAGCACCCAAATTGGTTTGTGGTTTGCACTCCATATTGCTGTAATTTCTTTTGATATTTTCGATGAGTTGTTATGTTGAATGAGGCTTGGCCGCCACCCTGGGTGTGTTATTGACAGTAGCATCTATGTTTGTCTTCCAAATGATGACAACTACATTTGCAACACAAATGAAAGTTTAGCAACTCACCATGGTTGGAATTCAACTTCACTCTAACCATTATCTAATAATGATAATCCCAACCTTTCGCGATCTAAATCTACTTTAAACGAACCCTATATAATTACACCACTTCCATATGATTATGTAATAACTAATCTTTTCTTTTACTTCTTTAGAACCTAATAATAATAACAGCATTTCGAATGCACCATCAACCTACCTAGTTCACAGTTTGTCCCCTCATATCCTGGTTGACAAACACACTGATAGCCATTCTGCACCTCAACACAGGAGGCATCATGCTCACAAGGGCTACTAGCACATGACAAGAATGCTAAAAAAAATCAAGCAAGTAAGTCATTGATCATTCTTAAACAGTTTTTTAATGAAAGAAAATCAAAGTCGTTTGTTTTAAAGGCAAATATTTCCACTTGATTTTCCATATGCTTAACAACTTATAATGATGCAATGATGCCTTTGTGTTGTAAGAGTAGCCAAGTATTAAATAATGACTCTTCTCTGTGAGAGGTTATCATGTACTACAAACTGCATCTTTAGCTACAAATTTTAGGTACTAGGTACTAAAATAGATAATTGTATTTTTGTTTATTACAATTTGGCACATTCCAGGCAATCCTAAAGAGTAAATTGATCTTAGGAGATGCCAGCCAGAAAGACGATACATGAACAGCATACTCTGAAAGTGACTGATGTGCACATACATTCAACTCATTGAGACAGATGGTTTAAAGTCCCCTAAAGGATGGCTTAATTTCCCCTGAAGTACGGCTTAATGTCCCCTGAAGGATGGCTGGCTTAATGTCCCCTACAGGATAAAGTGTTTTCATGGTTCAGCAATGGTCCTACTGGTGTTTAAACCAGGGACCTTCTACACCAGTCAGCCATGCACTCTTCCAATCATCTTTTGTAATACGTTTCAATATTTAATGTATTTATCAATATTATTTTATGAGCAAAACATTTTTTCCAATAATGATTCTACCCAAAAAATCTACTAATACGCTGTAAGGCGACGAAAATAAAAGACCCTGTTTTACGGGCCCGACCACCCCTGATGTTCGGTTTTGCAGAATTTTTTTTTTTTTAGTTTTTCCAAATATCATGTAAAATCAGCCTGTTTTTAGCCCAAATTTATCAATTTTGGCTAATTTTTTTCAGAAAATTTGTTTGTAAACATTTTTTCATTTTTTATCTTGATTTTTCAGATTTTGGGGCCATTTTAGGCCAATTTTTCCCTCCAGAAAAGAAAAAGAAAAAAAGAAAAAATTCGCCTGACTGACCGACCCTACTCGAAAGGTCCGCTCGCCCCGTAAAACAGGGTTTTCTTTTTTCGTCGCCTAAGGGGTAGATATATCACTGTCTCTTAATACCAATCATACTTGGTATCTTATCTACTTCACACCTACACCTTTACTTTTCTCAAGTACATCATGACCATTAATCATATGTAGATGACTATCTGCACATCTACCAAATTATTATACAAATCTAACCAAACTTGGGTCAACCCACCTGTTTCACAATTGAGTCCAATCCATCCTGGTGAACACTGACATAGATACCCATCCTCCTGGCTTTCACATGTGGCTCCATTCAAGCAAGGGTTACTCTGACAGGCTGTCAAAGCTGAAATCATGCCATTGGCAAACCGTGTTACAATAAAGAAGCTTGGTAAGACAAGGGTTAAACATATTGTGGATGGGTGATTCAAAATGCTCATTTTTTATTAATCATTTTAATCTAAGAATGAGGATTATACAAGTACATTTGATTTGAGTTGGAAGGCTCTCCAATTGTACTGTAAAGAGACAGAAACTCGAAAATGATCTGCTGCTTACCGGTTTCACAGTTAGCCCCTTGCCAGCCACTAGCACAGGTACATACATAGCCATTGGTTAATTCAGTGCAGGTAGCCCCATTTAAACATGGATTGCTGGCACACTCAGGAATATCTAGCACAGATAATGGAATGCAACAAGAATTCGAATTGCGTCACTTGCAAAAATATACCATATGCATCTCAGCAACAGTGGAAAGGTTCTTTTCGTATTATACCTAAAATGATTTCAATTAACAAGAACATCCTTCAAAACACTTATTAACATTGTTCCTCAACATTGTAACATTCAGAATCAGCATTGAACTGAAATATCATCAATCTTTGTCATACATGCCAACGAACAATGTTTATATCATTCGCAAAAATGAAAACAAAGTTACTGATGGTCATTGTATTAAAGTAAATATTTTGTTCAAAATAACATCGAAAATGTTTGTAGCATAATACAACGTATGCGTATATTCACAAGCGCTTGTGAGTGACACAAACCTGGCTCTGTGAAGAATTAAAATTTCATCCATGCTCCTTTTAATTAAAACAAGTTGGAAATCCCTGATGCATTGAAAAAGCTGTAATGCATGATTATTGCATGATAGTGATTGCACACACAGACATACACACACACACAAACACACAGACACACACACACCAAAGCATTCTTTATGCACCCTCTTCCTCTTGCAGATATTACAAACAAGATACCTCTATCAAACAACCTACATCAGGAAGTTACTTGACATTTTCGCTTTGGGTTGAACAGCATATACAATTTTATTTTACCCTTCAGATTCCCACTATCTTGTATGATGCAAGACAAGTAATGACAACGTTCCAGGCAGCTTACCTGTTTCACAGTTGATCCCTGTCCAGCCTTGTTCACACACACACTCATACCCATTGACTAAATCATTACATGTGGCACCATTCAGACACGGATTGCTGGCACACTCTGGGATATCTAACAGTTGGGTAGATAACATAAAATGTGTATGAGTATTAAAGTTAACTTTTTGTAAGCCGGGGCGAGTATTCATATATTGGCGATTTGAACCACTTTGATCACAGATTACATTTTCACTGGTACATCATTATTTTCTTACTTAAAATATTTTTCACGTCAAACCTATCAAATAGCAAGGTCCACGTAGGTGATTCTGTGATATTCCCACCATACGAAAATCTGCAATATTTGATCAACTTGATATCACTGCTGATTTGTTTAAGACTGAATATGAGGATAACAATGCAACATCACATAATAATTTCCTTTTATCCAATTTAATAATGCACATACTCACACACATTATGTAAATCATTCTTACCTAGCTCACAGTTTCTGCCCTGATATCCAGGCAGACACTGGCAGAAATAATCGTTGGTCAATTCAACACAAGTAGCTCCATTCAGACATGGTAAGCTGGCACATTCTAGAATGTCTATGCAAAAGAGGACAAAACATTAAAATTAGTAATAAGATTCAAACAACTTAAGGTGGGTTCATACTTCATCGACAGATGAATGCACACATGTTTGTGTATCTAGTGCTCAAAGTATGTTTGAAAGGCTACAGCGGTCAATGTCTCACAATGAAGTATGAAACCAGCATTAGCAATCAAGTTAAATCAAGATCAGGGAGGCAGTGCTATTTAAGCTATTGGAAAGACCAAGTGATGCAATGGCATTGTATTTCAGAAGGTTAACTGTCAATCAGTAATCGTTTTAATATACATGAAGAGTAGTAACAAAATAACAGGAAGACGTGGAAGATAAGGAAAAATTAGATGCTTTTCATGTTTTTATCTTCCCTGGAAAAACTTTTGTTGCAAGCCAATCAAACTACAACACCTGCAAGATGCTCTTACATGAGTAGTGCTTATGTAATTGACATATGCATTTGTGAATTTGTGGTAGGAACATCAACGTCACATACAGATGTCATTATAGCATTATAGCAGAGGACTTAGCATCTTTACATCATGATGACATTTTGATTGGAATGCAGGCATTATGCATATTCTTGAAGTTATGAAAACTTCATTTAACTTATTACATTGCAATTGTGTTCAAAAGCATCATGATTGATAACAATTTTGGAAAACAATGATTACTTAAAGGTGCGTGTTCCGATCATCTTAGGGACTCCCCTGATTTACCCGGAAGTAATATCGATTTTGATATCAGATGAAAGGCCGTATTTTTCTCATTGTCGTCCTGAAATTTGAGCCCTGAAATCCATTTCATTCCCAAGATATAAACAAACAAGCGCTGTTTTAGTGGTTAATCATCAATATTATAGCACAGTATTGAATAGGGCTTTGCAACATGCATTATTGCGTCTACCATCAAAACCGCAAGTTTGTTTCCCACGGTACTTGATGGGCGTATATGCAAGTGCCTGGCTCTCATATCAAGTAGAGAACACAATACACTTAAATCGAACAAGCACCTTTAACCATGATAACCAAAGGGAACACAAATGTAATTTGCTGTAAAACACTTGCAAGCTTTTAAGTTATTTCTCTCTCTTGGCATTCACACTTTAATAGTTCTTCCCTTAATGAAGCATTGAATAAAAGGCAACACAACATACTGCTCAATACGTAGTAGACATGACCTAATTTGAATTTGTCAAAAATGTATCTCAAATGGCTTGCTACTGTTACTATTGTATCAACCTTAATTCATTTTGTTAATGTCCTGAGAAATTTGCAACCAATCTGTGGTCCATGGTTACTTGGGTTCTTTGAGTACAAAGATATCCATCCCATTTGGAATAATGATGACTAGTTGACAACTTACTCATTTCACAGTTTGTGCCAGTCCACCCAGGAGCACACGTACACTCATAGCCATTGGTCAAATCAGTACATACAGCTTCATTCAGACACGGGTTGCTGGCACACTCAAGAATATCTGCAGACAACAGTTTAAGACAATAAAAATATTCATTTAAAACACATCAACAATTGAGAAGCTTAAGATACAGTATTTCTTAGACAGAGATCAAGTGTGATATAGTCTGCACTTCAAAGGAATAGTCCTATGATGGATTAGTACATCAGAAGATCTCGTCATGTGAGTGCAAGAAGGTCGTAAGTGCAATAGCTGCTATGTGATACATCTGTGTGCTGTCATGTATTAGGATGAGCCACTGACCAAAGACTTGGCATAATACTAGTATGTTAGATGGAAGTTTTGACAATTGGCAGCTATTGCACTTGGGACCTTCTTGACAATCTGAATTCATATACTTCAACATTTAGTGCGCATGTCTTTATGAAATATTTTGCAAAGATGAAAAATGAAAGTGCTTTAACAAACTAGCTAAAATGTTATACTTATGCGTTCCAATACACAACTTTCAAAGATAAACAAGAGGTTACTGTATACAATCAAACATTCACTTTATATTACACTGTGTGCATACATCTACACAAGATTTTAAAGTGGTATACATTATAACAATCACAATTAAGATGAAATTAATAAATTTTCACTCATAGTGGAGTTAGATTGAAATGTATGTTCACTAAATATCACACCACAACTCAGTGTCTTTACCCTTTGTACATGTTAACCCCATCCATCCTGGGGTGCAATGACATTCATAGCCATTGAATAGGTCCACACATGTTGCCCCATTAGCACATTGATTAGTCGTACATTCATCTATTTCTGATTGAGCAGTAGGTAAATATGATAAAAGGATCAAAAATAAATTGTAATGAATCTCTTCGACATATTGCTAATACAGAAGATACTGGAAAAATAACAAAATGTATAAACTACAATTAGCCAAAATAATGATAAGTAGTTCACATGATTTTGTTATTTACCCTTCCTACTCATGTTTTTAATGACCAATCTAACCGATGGAGGTTATGTTGTATTGTTTCAAAATTTACTTATGTTCATGCATGAAAAGCAAGCCTAAAATTACTTTCATCAATCACCATTTTTTATTTTCAACATATCCATTTCATATTTAGAGACTTAACCTAATTTAATCAAATACCTAATAAGGCACATCATTCTAATGAATTAGCATCTGTATTTACATTTTGTTTCTTATGACTGAAGTCACCAACACCAGCTATAAACAGTTGCATGAAATACAATTAACAAACGTGGCCTAACACATAAAATGCATGCGAAGTCATTTGGATAGTTTGAGACAAGCTGGCTGATGCACGATGAGTTACAATAGGCTCATCCACCAAGGACATAGTTCAGTGGGTTGTACTTGACAATTGACATGAACTGACCTTGGGTGTCTGGGGACATATTTCTACCGAAATTAACCATGGGGTTATTTTCTATGCACTTGGTGAATGGAAGGTCTGACTGTGTCCAAGGGAATTGAGATTTTACTAGCTCATAGTGATGGCTTTGTATTCTTTGAACAAGTGTTCAGCAACCAAATCTGCATGTTACAATGTGAGACAATGACAACATGGTTTAATCCAACCAAAGTCTTCCCTTTTCTGCCAGAAAGTTTCAAACCAAATCACATATGACTTTCCACCTATTTTCTTCAAGTCAGGTCATAAATTAGCATCTTCGTGTTTGCCAATCATCTCATGGGAATTGGGGAAATACTTTTTTTAAACAATTAGAGTTAATAAAACACATATCTTAATAAATGTTGACAGACAGCTAAGTACACTTGTACGTCCCTCTTTCACCAGTTGTTGCCTTCCGCAGCCAGGTGGACATAAACATCTATAGCCATTGATGAGCTCAACACAGTAGGCTCCATTCTGGCAAGGATACTCACACTCATGATTTCTATATAGAGATATTAAAATGCTAAATGAATCGTGATATATGGGTTATATAGAAAATAATGCCTTTTATAATCGTGATTGAAAGTACTTAGAAAAGTGTTGAATGGAGGGTTTCAGAAAGGAGTTTAAAACCCCAATCATTTTTCCTCAAAGTTTAAATTATCCATTTGGTCTCTCAATTCCTAGTTTTGGCACCGAAATCATAATTGCTGGTTTGATGTAAAACAGATATTAAAAGCTTGTTAAAGTGTTAAAACTAACTTGTGGCTATTTCATGACATCATAAATGCATGGCATCCCAAACGTTTTTGCTTAAAATTGCTTATGATTTTAAAAAGGTGTCACTGTTCCAGCTATAATACCACTTACAGGTACCTTTACTCAAATTTGACTAAACAGTGTAGTTTGTTTTGAAACAATCCTGAAGAAAATGCTGAGAGTCGCTTTTAAATGAGTGTGCCTGACATATGTCACAAAGGCCATTATTCCATCTGTAACTTGTATTCCAGGACGCAATCTTTTCGATTTCTCATAGGGCAGCTATCACTATTTTCTACTTTCAATCGCTGACTCTGTTTTTCCTTGAAATTGCTTACTCTACCTCCACTCTAAAATATAAGCATAATAAATTACAATTTGTGTCCTAGAGATATTCAAGCCACAACCTTTGGATTACAAGACTAGCCCCTATAGATGCACGCCACATAATCCGCGCTGGAAGGTCGTCTTTTGTAATCTTAAATGATTACATTAACAGAACAAAGTGCAATCATAATCATGAATAGTCGCCGCTATGACACGCAAGATGTTTTTTCTGGAACACAAGTTTGGCGGAAATATATTTTGATGAACTAAAGCTAAATCGTAAAAATGATAATATGCAAAGGGTTTGGGACAAGAAATTATATCAATTGCTTGTGAGGAGACTGGAAAACGGCCATCGTTTTTATGATTTCACAAAATTTTGAAAACTAAGATAGAGCAGCACAAATGAGTAACAATGTCATGTGAAGCTCCCCTTTCGACAGTGAGTTCCTTGGAATCCTGCTGGGCATGTACCCTGATAAGCCATTAATAATTTCGCACCAGGTTGCTGCCATTCTGGCCTGGACTACTGGAACACTCTTCAATTTCCTGTAAAGAAGAAACATGTCCCAAATCTTGAATGAAGAAATCCAGGATTGATTTTCATTAATAATCTAGTGCAGGAAATTTCTGTTTAAAGGACGATGCCCGCTTGCTAAATGCCTCGTCCCCAGAACCCGATTTTACCGGAATTGGTCAATACATTGATGTCTAAAGAAAGATGCGATTTTTTCTCTTTTACCCCTATGAACTCTTAGGTCCAAATGATGTTTGGTTAGATGAGCGAAAATGTGCCTTATTTTGGGTGATCAATATTAATTTTACCGTACTCTATGGGCTTACAAAATATGTTTTCAGTTCCACATCAAAAGAGATTGCAAACTGGGCAGAACTTTACAGATGGGGTTGGGGATCAGATTATCCAATCAGATGAAAATTTTATAAATTGAAGTGTCCAGCCCCTTTAAAGTTGTTTTTAATTCATCATTAAGATCAGAATCAGTTGGAAATGCACTCTATTCTTTAGAAAGGTGTAATTAGGTTTTCAGTATTCCAATCCAGTAAGCAGTTAGCGGAAGGTTTTGTTTACAGGCAAACAATGACAGGATAGGTCAAAAACACACGATGATTCCGCAACGTATGCAAAATCATCAATGAATAAGTATTGCTATAGGAAAGGAAATGACTACATTTGCTCAATACATGTAAGCTCAATCAAAGTCATAAAAAAGAATGAGAAAAAATGGTAAGACTCAACAATGTTGACTAAAGCCCAAACTACTTGGAACACACTTTATACCAAACACCTATAATGTTGAACATTCAGGACGGACAAAGAAATGGACCATGTTCTCCATAATGGTAGCTCCATTTTCAAAGAAAACACAGTAAATATAAAAGTGCACAGCATGCCACAGAAGCAGTGATAAGCAGACAGTGGCATAACCATGGGGAGTAGAGCCCCCCTTAAAACCCAAGCTCCTGCTCAGAACATCCCCCTCCTCCCCCAATGAACTGACCAATTTGCAATGTCTATGGAGAATAACCGTCATTCCCCCCTCACCTCGACATTTCTTCCATGCCCCCCCCCCCCAATTTGCTAAGTCCTGGTATGCGCACTGTTGCAAACCCGCACACTTAATTATTCAATGAAACAGCACACGTCATTACTACCCTGCTTCAGCAGATGGGTTCCATTGTCCATCCAGGTGTACATAGGCAAGCTAGCCACCTATGAGGTCAAGACAAGTGGCTCCATTCTGACACAAATTCTGTATGCATTCATTGGCTTCTGGTGAGAGAGAACCTATTGAAATTCCTTAAACTGATTGGGCAAAGTGCTTTGAAGAAGAACTCTCGTGATCCTAGTCCTCCATTTTTTTATTTTTCATCCTATATATGCACGAGAAGGTTATTTTCCAAATTTCAGTTTGATTCTGAGGGTGCGTTTTGATGTTATGGCCAAATGCTGTAAATCACGGTGGCCCCATAAGCTACTGTCATAATTTCTGTCTATTTGCTGACATAAAATGCAAAATCATGAATTTCTTGCAGAGTAGATTGAATTTGTCACTACGATTAGACACACATACTATACTTAAGCCAGCGTTCGATGATTAAAAATCTCACTTTTTTTGATGTAAATCGGGTGGACAAGGCTGTGGATCACAAAGTGCCCCTTTAAACTGGACAGGTTATTTTATTCAAAATTAATGAGAATAAAAAATTAAATGGCGGTGATTTTAAAATTTGGATATATTTATTAATTACTAAATGATTGTCTTTCTTGTTTTAAATTTGCTAACAAGAATATGACATGAAAATAGATGTCCTCTGCTTTGGAAATCCAACCGCAAAACTTGTCCAAAATAAATACAATTCGAAGTATAATAATAATACTTACCTAATTCACAATTTGTTCTTCATAGCATGTTACACAATCACATTCCATATCCATTGACCAAGTTTGTACATAGAGCTCCATTAAGACATGGGGTACTGTCACATTCATCGATTTCTAAGATAGAATAATACAAAAAACATAGTCTCTAAGAGAATTTTTTTCACACAGGTCCAAAAATTGTCAACACAGTTGCCGTCACCTCACTGCTATGGGCAGATTTCAACACTGTTGGGAGTTAGGTGCAGGATTTTCTTTTATTCTTTGTTGATATTTTGGATATTCCTGTATTTAGTATTGGGCAAAACATCTCAAAATTTAGGTACTACACCCTTATTTTGTTTGTTAAATCAGAATTCTATTACTCAGAAAATAAGATTTACATATTATTTTTAAGTATCAGATGATTTAGACATTATCTTAAATATCGGCTTTATCAGGTATCAATAGTTAAAATTTTGTTTTGTTCAATTTCTCCAGAAAACCGTACATTAATCAACTGATATTTTCACATTCACAGTATGTATTCCCATGTAAGCACATTACAACACACAGGCCCATAACCAGTGGGGGCAAGGAATGCCCCCCCCCCCCCCATTCCAAAAAAAAAATAAAAAAACCTAAAATGGCTCAAAGGCCCCCAAAAATGAGTTTTTGCAGTGGAACGAACGCAAATATTAGAAGGTTTTTATGATATTTTGTCAAAAAAGGTTAAGATTTGGTAAAAAAGGCCCTAAGGTAGTATAGACTTGACATGAAACTGTTTGACTTCTTTTCACTAAATTTCAATCCTATAATAATACTGCCAGTATATATTACCAAGTCCAAATAGTTTAAGATACTTCGTACTACTCTGGTTGGATATTGGTTGCAATTATTTTGTCCTTCCCCAAACTGACCATTTTGATTTTACACATAGGCATATTTATAGTCACTTTATGGCACGCATTCTTGTACCTGTTTCACAGTTGGACCCTTCATATCCAGGCAGAACATAGACATTGATATCCATTCACAAGATCTACACAGGCAGCTCCATTCTGGCAAGGATTGCTAAGACATTCCTGGATTTCTGGATACAAATATCAGGATCCAATATCAATGTTTCAAAATTTTTCACATCACAAAAAATGCACATCATCCAACATTTTTTAACCCAATTACTCTCTCTGAATAGGCAATACCAAAATGCATTCAATCTTTTAAAAAACAAAAAATTTTTTACAAACAAATTTTTAAAAATATTTCAGCCAATACCTAGTCACCGTTGGGTTCCAACATATCCAAAAGGACAGAGACATTGATATCCATTCACAAGATCTACACAGATGCCTTCATTCTGGCAAGGTGTACTGGCACATTCTTCAATTTCTATGCAAATTTCAAATACAAGAAATAGTTTATATTAGTATATGATATTTTATAATAGTGGGTCTACCATTCTGAACTTATCAATTGTACTTGCATCATTTACTTGTACTTATTCAAAAGAGTCCCCAAATCGCAGTTGATTTTGTATCATGGTGTGCCATACACCACTGTGTTGAAAATTCTGTTCCAATTAAAGAGTGAAATTGCAAAGCTGACAGAAATTACAAAATGTATATTATCTTGTAGGGAAATTGAGTCTGCATGCATAATTAGGTGGACATACAATACTTTTGGGCAATGGTTCAGATGATATGCAGGGGGCTAAAATGACTTAAGGATATCAAAGAATTTGACAACCTAAAAACGACCTATACATGCAGTTTTAATTATTCCGACTAAGACCATAAATAAAAAATAGCGGCAGTGGTTCCAAATAGGTCGTCCGATTATGTTGTCAAAGAATAAGTGTAAAGCAATTTAATGACCCTAAGTGACCCCTGAATGACCTTTGACTTCCTCATCTGTGACCTACATAAACCCTGTCTCAATTATAACATACCAAGAATGAATTGATCCATCACTGCACTAAAAAGCTTCAGTAAATTTAAAGTGTCAACCAAAAGTGTACTACTAGAGCAATATAATGACAGTAAGTGACCTCGAATGACCTTTGACCTTATCTGTTACCCCCGTAAGAACCCTTGTCTCCATATATAAGCATACCAAGTATAAAATCATCCATCACTGTATTAAAGCTAAAGCAAGATGAACAAATGTTCAATAAGAGGTATAGTAATGTTTGAATCGCCACACACACACACAAGAATCATGCCGACATAAGGTATTGCCGATTCATCCGACGACCGAAAAAAAGGATCGTTTTTTATTTAATTGTTACTCTACCTGTTCACAGTTACTTCTTCGGATCCAGGCAGACAAGACATTGATAGCCATCACAATATCAACACAGGTGGCTCCATTCTGACACGGACTACTGGAACATTCCTCACAATATCTAAGAAAATATAACAAGTATTATTACTGGGAAAAGTCAAAAAGGTAATCTCTAAAAAGCAGTAATTACTGTTAAATAAAAATTCGTGACCATGATTAACTAAGAGAGCCTCCACAACTTTGTCTTCTATTTGTGGTAGAAAACAAACATTACTTTTTGATGAAATTGAATATTTTGATGGAAGATCATAATTTGAATTCTATACCATGGTTTTAAAGAATCATTACGATTTGAAGTCTCAATTTGGAACTGGTCTCAGGGTAATTACTGTATAGGATTGAATAATTTGACAGAATACCATTTTTTAGCCTTGATTTAGAATGATTTTATTATTTAAACAGAAGCACAAAACAATGTAACTAATACTGTCCAAAATTGTACCAAGATGATTAATGAACAGGAATATGAAGTATCAACATTGATTGCAGGTCCATCAATAGTTCACCGACTCTATTATGTAAAAAGATATTGAGACATACCTGTTTCACAGTGGTTTCCCCTGAATCCAGGAAGGCACTGACCCCAATAATATCCATTGCAAATATCCACACAGGGGGCTCCATTCAGGACAGGGAATGTAGCACACTCCTGAAATGTATACAGGAATAAACATTTACAACCAACATATAGTGAAAGCTTAGTTAATACAATTGCAAACACCATTAATCCATAGTGAAATTTGTGAGATTTAGAAGTTCTATTTTCTGTTGTATGGTGTGTGCTTACCTAATTCACAGTTTTTCACTCCTTCCCAGCCAGGTTTTGACATTGGCAATGATTGTTTCTTAATACATCCAAAACAGACGGCACCATTTAGACAGCGTTTGGTGACACAGAACAATAATGTCAATCACACAATTGCCTTCAAAACCCAGCGTGAGCAGACACAAAGGAAACCTTCCGAGTGAATTCTATAAACACCTTGTGGCTCAATGCAGGCAGGGTGAACTTGGACAAGCCAATAATTCTGAAAAAATGGTCAAAGAGAGATTAAATAAATCGATTATGTATTGCCCACCCACTACCTAAAAACTATTTATACAGGACTATTTGAAATGATAGTTTCATTTAAAATTTTGGTTCCTCTAACACACAACATATCACCCAATATTTGCTCAAGGCCGCCTGTATCAGAAACATTGTTCGAACGTAAAGACAATGAGAAGTAAGCTCTAAACGGATTCTACCACGGGACGCAGTGATGCTAGACAGGTGAGAATGTTCAGACCAGCCCATTTGTCCAACGAAGTTGGATCAACATTTAAATATTTTTTACCAATGATTTGTCAATCTCGTTGAATTACTAAAACCTGATGAAACAAGCATAGTGGAATGTTGTTGGGATAGAATTATTAATAATTATTTCCATGGTGGTGCCAACAAAGGACCATTTGTACCTTCGTCATTGATAAAACATTTTGATCACACTCCACCCTAAGATAAGGGCAGTTGAGGGAACAAAATAAGCAAAAACTTTTCCCCCCCCCCCCCCTTGCAAGAGATTCAATATTATGCTAGAAACTGGCAAAGCCCAGGTCTTGATTTTGTCACTTCCTCATAAGGTTCCATACCTGTTTCAACGTTGGTTCCTATAACAAGGAGGACATTGACCTTGATATACATTAAACAAGATCTAAACAGGTGCTCATTCAGGCAAGGCACAATGCCCACACTCCTTCAAGTCTACATCAATGTGAATGTCATGACAACGGGTAAGGTAGGTTTTAAAGCCAATGTGACGTTTTTCCACAAAATGAGTGTAAAAGAGAGTAAGGCCATTTTGGCAAAAGCCCTAGCGGCAAAATCAATTAAAAAATCAAGGAAATGCTTAAGAAAATATGCAAGTGATTTGCTACTGTATATGCATTTTGTAGGAAGAGATCACAAAGGGTGGACAATTATCATCTTTTAATTGCCTAAGTAAGACACGAAGCTTATTACAAATATGAAGCAGTAAAAGCAAACACGACAATGAGGTATCTTTGCACCTACTCTGTATCATGTTAACTTTTATCGGTCATTCCTCATGTAATATTGCAATGACATAGTTTAGTGTCAAGACTTAATGAGGGGATGATATGCTCCGGGGGGGGGGGGGCACCAACTTTTTTCAGGTAGGGATGTGTGGCCCCGATTAAGAAAATGGGGGCTTGGGAACGGATTTTTTCTACGAAAGTAGGGCTTGTATCTGAAATTTTGAGAAATTTGCAGGCTTGGAGCTGAAAAATTTGGCTAAAATTCAGCTTCTGAGGTCAAAAATTTTTGAAAAAGGGGACCTTAAGAACTGATTTAGGCTTCAATGGGGGGGTTCTTGGGAAATACGGTTGGAGAGATGCGAAAAGGGGGTATTAAAGGGCCGCACATAACGTAACTCTTCCAAGTTAAGTGCCCACCCGGGATGAGATCATGACTGAATAAAGATCTATAATTCCCATTGAAGTCTTGAGACTAGAATAGTTGTGCGCATATTACGAAGAGAAATAACCCTTTATTCTGTTAATGGATTAAAAGCATGATTCAAAGAAGTTGGAAAGGTAAAATTTAAGCATATGAAATAAGATTTTTAAATTAACAAGGTATTTTAACTCTCTACCTGCGGATGTCGAGGGCACTTGACACATGCCATTAATTTTTGTCAATTTAGGGTTTTTGGTTAAAACATTTCCAAATTAGTTAGTTTCATGGACATATTCAAAATTAGCCTAACATACATTGAAATGAGTCCAAACAAGCCCTAAGTCTTTGTTTTTTTGGGGGGTTTTTTTAGATGGTTTCGCAAAGACCTTCAATTTTGCAAACCGTCTCAATGTCACTGACCTTAATATGTGTTAAACTTATACACAATTGTCCACGCACGAGAGAGTTAACTACAATCTTGTTCAAGTCCTTGGAATACTTGTTAATATTGGCAGCTATGCAAGAGATATATGCTTGAAACACATTCGTACTATACACTTTCTTTTTCTCCCCCTCCCCTTCCCCTCCAATCAGTGTGAAATCATATGATTGCCGCAAGTGTGTCATGCTCATGCACATTGAAACTGAGGCGGCGGGAACCAAATCTGCACAAAGTGTTCCAACAATTTTGAACAAGATTGTAGTTTCACAGCAACCTCTATTATTTAATACCCACCTATTTCACAGTTTGCACCTTCCCAGCCAGGTGGACATACACTGATATCCCTCGACTAAGTCCACCCAGCAGGCACCATTTAAACATGACAGGGCTTGTGGGCACAGAAATCAATGTCCAATTTTCCATCTATTGCCTTCATAGGCCAGTTGGACAGACACATAGGAAGCCTTGTGAGTTAAAGCGCTCAAAACAAGTGGCACCATTCTGGCAGGAGGAACTTGGACAAGCAAGCATTCTATTATTAATAAATAAAAAAGGATTAAAAAAAAACCAAAATCAAATATTAAAAGTATGAATCAGAGTTCCTCTTCATAAAAGGATAAGCAGTGATTTGTTAAACTAGAGAATAAAAAAAATCCCTGTATTGGTATATTTGTTACTGACAAGGATGGTGCTTATTAGTATTAAAAAAAAACAGTACATTTCATCAATTAGAAAATTTTGATGGGTGCATATAAAAATTCGCTTTGAGATAAAAAAAAATCAGCAAAATGTCCCAGATTATGAAGCACAATTTTGTGTATGATAACCTGTAAAATTTGATCTCAAAAAACTACACTTAAATTTGTTATCGTTACTGGTGCACATCCCAATCAGCTGTTTCATGTATATTTTGAGTCGCCAACACAGCATGTCAATTTTCCGGGAGATGGTACGACAAATTTCTCAAATACTCAATTTTTAACATATTTCTTTTCTTACATTAGTTTATTAGGTTTGCACCCACCAAGTGTCCCTGTCAATTGCATAATGTCAATTTGTGACATTTTTAATCCTCTCCCTTAATCACTGTTTATCCCTTTAAACCCAAACAGTAAAAACAGGAGTTTGCAAACTGTGATCAGGACAAAGTACAATGCAGCAGTTGATCAAACTGGCTACCAACTATTCTTATGCGCAAATGTCCATGTTCAAACATTAACAGTAAACTATCCCTATCTAGCTAAATTAGTTGTAACATGCACCAAAACTCAATCACTGATAGAATTTCAAATTATTAACTCTTATAATTTGCTTCTAAACACTAACTAATTTCACAGCATATTATAACCACAAGTATTCCTTTCATTTGATTAGTGTATACTGCATCAGCAACATAAACATATCTTTAAACTCTGTAAACCTAGACGTACAAAGTAAATTAATCGATGCTCTGCGCAGCATGATAGCGCCTTTATACAAAACGCGCTTATACGCTCTTAGACGCAGTCTAAATCGCGCGCGATTAAGACTCAGCGCATGATGTACGAAAAAACAATATCTCCCACTGATACAAAATAATGGGGTTTTTTTTTTTTTTTTTTATATAAGTCGGAAAATATCAGGCATTCCGTGTGAGACTTGTGTGGGAGTTTATTGATCACTTTGTACTTCTAGGTTTACAGAGTATAGTTGGGTCATTCCATGCCAATTTAACAAATCGAGTACACCATCACCTCATGGATTTCTTTCCTTTTGGTGTATTGAAAAGATATTGATGAGAAACAAAAATCCTGAAAATTTGAGCTCTGTACCTCTGTTAGTTTTTTCATTCGTCTTACAGTAAATTTTAAATTGAGGGGGGTCGCATCAAAACATGTACCGGTGTGAAATTCAATATTCAGAGGGCCATAAGTAAGAACTACAAAACCCCCTCAGATCCTTCAAACTTGGCATTTGGATAACCTTTTGCTGCAGATTGCAAATATATGAACAGAAAAAAATGCACATTGCCCCAATTTAAAATAACAGGGGGTCAAAAATGGCCCAAAAACCACTGGGACCATACTTTGGGGGCACATAAGTCAAAAAGTAAAAGGATATAACTTCCAAATTTGGGCTGGTGAAAGATTATCTGAATCTAACCCATGTGTACAATCTTATACTTATAGCACTTATGGAAGAGATATAGCTGTCGCACAAAAGCAAAAAGTTCAAATTAAACCTTGACTTGACCCCCCTAAAAATCAGTGTCAGACATTTTGCACCAAATTCTGCTTGAAATATGGTTAAGAGGGGCCCCTGCTGAAGTTGTGTGCAAAGTTTCAACATGGTGTCTAACTTCCATATGTCGGTAAACAGGCTTCAAAGAATCTAAACTTTCAACTTAATATCAGACAAAGTTCCCATTGAAATGTAACAGAATTCTGAACTTTGCAACCTGGGGTATTCAAGTGCAGTTTAAGACTTTGAATCCAAGTTTGACCATGCAGAACTCTAACAATAAAATTAAATCAATTATCACTTTATTAGCACCTGACCAGGTATGGACCAAATTTCAGCTTGGTGTCTTGTTTGGTAAGGAATTTATAATACTTTCCTTATTTAATTAATTAGATGAAAAAGTGAACTGTGCAGTTAATAACCAGTTGAAAAGGTAAGGTTTTCCTGTATGTTTCAATGGGAATTCTTTCAAAACTGAATTACATGAAGTAGGGCTTTTTGAAGACCAGTTACTTAAAGAAGGACATTTAGACATACAATGAAACTTTGCCAAAATATTAAGCAAGGACCCCCCTCAAACATATTTCAAGCAGCATTTGGTGCAGAATGTCTGACATTGGTTTTTAGGGGGCCAAGTCAAGGTCAAATTGGAATTTTTACTGTTTGCGACAGCAATCTCTCCAACGAAGCTGATATAAGTATAAGATTGTCCACAAGCGGTAGTATTTAAGATTAGCTATCTCCAGCCCAAATTTGGAACTTATATCACTTTTACTTTTTGACTTATGGGCCCCCCAAAGTATGGTCCGAGTGGTTTTGGAGCCATTTTTTGACCCCCTGTTAATTTTAATTGGGGCAAGGTGCATTTTTTCTGTTCACATATTTGAAATCTGCAGCGAACGGTTATTCAGAATGCCAAGTTTGAAGGATCTGAGGGTTCGTTCTTCACTTATGGCCTCTGAATATTGAATTTCCACACCAGTACATGTTTTGAGGTGACCCCCCTCAATTTAAAATTGCTGTAGCGTGAAAATGAAAAGAGGTACAGAGCTCAAATTTTCAGGATTTTAGTTCTCATCAATATCTTCAATCAAAAAAGGAAAGGAAATCCATGAGGTGATGGTTTGTACGCGATTGTTGGAATTGGGCATGGGAATGACCCAGTTCCCAATATGTCATCACAGGGTAACAGATTATTTTTTATGGGGACTTTACCCTGCATTGTCACTCCATTGCCTACACCTCATAGTAATTGATCTAATCCAACCTTTGAATTACAGTAATCCAGAGGGGTGTTTTGAATCAATCCCATAATGCATTGTAATGTACCGATCTTATACTGTACTAAACACATATCAGTACTTAGGGATTAAAAGAATACTAGAAGTTTAAGAACCACAAGACATTTCGTGATCATGCTAAAAATTCCTAAGTACTAATGCTTTGTGGGTTAAAATGATGTAGAAGTCAGGGGTTTTATGTGTTAAGAATAGGGTTTTGTGGATCCCTGACTTATAGAGGTGTAATTTCTGAAAATCTGTTGCATTGTGGGATTGACTCAATACACCCTCTGACAGTACTCATTGATCAGGTATTGTCTGCCCTGCAGCCGATTAATTTTTCTGAAGTTTAGGTAAAGTTTTGGTTTCAACAAGATGAAATTACTTGGAGCAATCACTCGATGATGCAGTTAGTGCTAATACCCAAACCAAATGTAATATGCACTTCAAGGAATTTGTCTAAGAGAAATCACTGACTGAAAAGGTAATGCAATGACAGGAACATATTTGTATCTTACATCAAAATAAATATTGACTGCTCTTTATTTATGCACTGGTGCAAATACCTTTTCTCAGTGTCTGGATCCTCTGGACCTACTATTTCAAGAGACCAAAGGTCAGGGGAAGAAAAAATAACTGGGGCCCACGGTCTCTTGACCTCAGTTAGGTATCTACACCATCTCCCTCATGAGCAATCGATGTTATATAGTATTTTCTTACCCGTTTCACAGTTTGTACCCTCGTAACCATTTGCGCACACACATTCATATCCATTGACCAAATCTGAACAATGGCACTGTTGAAATTTTGCTTATTTATATACACTTAGGCCCGTATTCACAAACAATGTTTAAAAAAAATATTGCATGTAATTTGTATTTCTAGACAAAAATACAAATATTTTATCATGCAATTCAATGGAAATTTCTTGTGCTCCGAAGTCTCATTTGTAATTATGAGATTAAGAAGGATGGTATGGTTATCGAGTCATACACAGAATCTGTTCTTTCTTTCAGTATTGATAAATGGTAGCATTCAAAGCACTGTTACCAAAGCTCACCCAGGTACATGGTCGACTTTCCCATGGAAATAAAAACATGAAACCCAATTTTCACTTAGCTCATTTGTTTGAATTGTTATCAATTGAAATTTGTGATGTATGCACAAACCAATCCTCCACAAAAAGTGTGCCGACTGCTGTCACTTCAGGATTTAAGGTCAAATTAGTACTATAATGAGTTTTACAATAGGCTGGTATCAATGACATAATATGATATATATATATTGCATTATTTCCAAACCTCCTTAGATTCAAGAAAATTAGTCTCACATAATGGGGTCGGGATGGTTATTCTTTCACATGAAATTTAAAAATACTGATATGTTAGAGACTGTCAAATGACAAAACTTATGCACTACTCTTACATATACAACAAAAGGGAAAATGCTGTTGCGGGGGGTGCAGGAAAAAAGTGAAATTGTTTATGTCCTAAAATAAAGCGTCTGCTACAAATCTTTAATAATGGGAAAACTTTTGTCAGTATTTTTTTTTAAATGCAACAACAATTATGTTTACTTAACTAAATCAAAGGGTTTTTCTGAAAGTTTGGTAGTGATTGTATTTGGCATTTTCACCCTTAAAGAGGCATATATTCTAGCAACTCATTATTATGGTTCACTAGATATCTCCAAGAAAAGGTTATTTCCAAAATTTCAGTTGATTCTGATGTTGTGTTTTGATATGAGCAAATGTGTGTATCACAATGCCCCATAGATTACTGCATTGAATTTCTGTCCATTTTTATGGACCATAAATACAAAATTACGAATTTCTTCACGAGTAGATCAAATTTGCACATAAGATAGGCACACGTACTATACAACGGTTCAGATAATATAAAAATCTCAACTTTTTAGGTTAAGTCGAGGGACGAGGCTGTGGATCACGAAAGGCCCCATTAACATTCAAACTGTACAAAAAATCCATGTGAAATACAAGAATTGGGTGGCCAAATACCAAAATAATGCTTGTCATGTTTACAAAATACATGAGGTGCCATTTTCACACTATAATAAGAAATACTTTCCTTTTTCACAGCCATAGGGAATTCATTCCATCTACATTCGATTTGCCTAACTTATTCATAGAAATCAATATTATTTGCTTACCTATTTCACAATTGGTACCATCATAACCACCTGCACAAACACACTCATATCCATTGACTAAATCTGAACATTGGGCTCCATTTAGACAAGGTTGCTGCCACACTCATTGACATCTGTAAATCAATAAATATTATCAAAAATACTATCCAACTTGAGAATTATCTTGCTCATGTTTAACATTATCCTATACTACATTATCTTGAGTTTGTATCTGTCTGCTTCTATCTGTCTGCTTCTATCTGTCTCCTTGTCTCGTCCCCAATTCCCACAAAATATACATACATAAACTTACCCATTTCCACAACGAGTTCCTTGGAATCCTGCTGGGCATGTACACTGATAACCATTAATCAGTTCCACACAGGTGGCTCCCATTCTGACACGGACTACGGAACACTCTTTAATTTCTGTGAATTGCCAAAAATACACTAACTCCTTATACATAAAAAAACAATCATTAAGTCCGTGACAGTGCAACCAATTATTTCATATTCATACTATGCACTTTAAAGGTATACTTTCTTTTGTCTCACTTTGCCCTGCTTTCCCTCCAGATACCACTGATTTTGTATATTACCGTGTGTCCCCAAAAAAAACACAACACTTGGGGCAGGCCGCCATAAGGTTGAACAAAAGCACAGACTACCTATCTTTGTTGTAAGGTAAGATGGGACTGTTGCCTAATGTCCAAACGTTCATAAAGGTAGAGTCATATTTTTTTAAGATTGACCCAGAAATCAAGTAACCCGCAGGAACCATTTCACCAATAGAGGAGCTATTAACTACGAATACGGCACTGTACATTTTGCACCCAGAACCACCGATATGAATCTCTAAGGTAAACCACATTTCCCTTTTAAAAACAGCTACGCCCAACAGATTTAACATATGACTGTTTCCATTGAAATCAGCTGAAAACATATATTTTAAAATACGTAAAAGATCGATAGGAATGTCTGATCAAACAAATACTCGACTTAGGATGTTCAAAATAAGGACAGAATGGATAGAGCTCATCATTCATATCATTTTGTGAACGGCACACAAGCGTTATCTTAACCAAAAATTAATGCCGACTGAATATCTGATATTTTATTGAGTTTGTGCTGAACATAGGTTTAACTTCAAAAAGGCGAGAATGTAACAGTATTTTTCACTGTAACAAGCAAGTTGCAGCCCAACACATTTATCATTTTAGTTAATGTGGGTTTGTATGACTTCTGCCCCTAGTCATGGGTATATCGTCTTGAAAATTTTATCACCAATTAAAATTAATGTTTTATCATTACAGATTACGTAATACAGATGTAAATTGCAGTCATTTGACCCAGTAGAAGATGTTCTGCAGGAAATTTGGGCAACTTAAATGTTGATTGCAATCAATGTTGATTTGCCATTTTGTTCTTCATGCCAGTTAGTGTTACAGCTCCTCATTTTTGTAAAATGAGATTTTCTAAATTTGATATAATAAATAAAAAAATTAAAAACTATTAAACTCTACCATATGAACTTTCGGTATTAGAGAACAGTCCATCTGACCTTACAAAAGACTAAGTAGTCACATGATTTTGTTCAAAACTTATGGCGCCTTGCCACCAATTTGTGCATTTTTGGGGGACACACGGTTAGACTAATATTCATTAAGCACAAAAAAGTCTGTGTAACGGTAAATATAGTATTACTCATTACTATGCACTTAAGGCTAAAACTTTCTTTTGACTTAGCCCTCCCTTCTTCACTCTCTCTTTCCAGAAAAATATTATTAGAGGCCTTGCCTATTTCACAATCATTCCCCTGGAATCCTGTTGGCAAGCCACACTGATATCCATAAATAGGTCCACATGTGCACTATTCTGACACGGGGGTTTGCTGCACACTCTTCTATTTCTAAGGATACAAGATTAAGAAAGATCAAATATATAAGAACCAGTCTGTATGCTATCTAGGACAGAAGGAAAAGATCTTGATTAAAAGATGGCAATGCCAGTGCCTAATTTTGTTGCGGAAGCTTCCAGCTTGCATGGCATATAGTAAAATCAGGGGTGCAGAAAAGGGACAAACTTTGCTAGCAGGATTTCAACACAACTGATGGCAACAAATAGTTGGAAGAGCAACACATTTTGGTATCAAACCCAAGGTCTAACATTTAATTATTTTTCAACACTAAAATTTCCTTTTGGACTGCAGTTTTTTCCCATGAAGGTCAGAAATGTTGAGTTACATTAAAACACCCACCACCTACACTCAATCTTCCTATGCCATAAGGCTACTGTCTGCCTTTTGGCAACCTGCCTGCAGTAGGCAATGCCCTGCCATTGGCCATACTTACTGAGGAGAATGTGTCCGACGATGCAACTATAGTTAATGAAACGATTGTACTTAGCTTTCTTAACCAAATTAAATACCTGAGTGAAAGAGGGGCCTGCCTAACTTCCACTCTGCTCACAGTGGGATACAGAAAGAGGTATATGCATATCAATACGATGGTTACTCTACTTCTTATTGTCAGTGTGTGGACGCTTCTTTCATTAGGATATTTAAGAGAAGATTTCAGAAGCTTCCCAAAATGCATTGCTTCCATTGGAACTTTTTGTACAGGTTGCCATGCGGATCGTTAGAGATGAAAAAACACTCTTAAAATGCAAGTTTGTGATCAGTTACTGTCATCTAGCCATGTTTCATCCTAACGAGTCAAATCAGTACCTGTAAAAAACCTCCACTATTCGGAAAGCAATTGCATTGTGGGAAGATGAAATTTCTCTTGAGCTATTCAATTACATCCTATATATTACAAGACCCACGATGTCCTCTTGGTGACATCTTGTGATCACCACGCTTTTTTATGGTTGGACTGTAAGGAGAAACGGGAGGCAATAAGAAATGAATTGACTTTTCTGTGTCACAAAGAAACTTCTGTTTTTGTCAGTTAATGAACATAAAATCCTAATGATTGCAAGTTTTAATTTGGTTCCTGTGGGTTTCATGAAAGCGGTCCCTTTCTTTGGTGGTCCCAAACTTCGGCGGTTCGGACTGCGGTTTCTTGTGTGGTGTTCCTGTTTAAGACGGTCAATGATTTCTGGTTTCTGGCGATCTGAGGTCATTTCGAGCCAGCTTCAAAAACATATGCCAAGCAAACCCAATGGATATCAGTAACATTCATAAAAAAAGCACAATATTCGAGCCATATTTACCTATTTCACAGTTGGTTCAACTATCCAAGAGCGACAGAACATTGATAGCCATTCACAAGATTACACAGAGAGCTCCATTGCAAGGTGCACGAGCACATCTTGAATTTCTAAAAAATGTCAAAACAAATAAAAAAATTAAAAAAATGTTTACAATAAAAAACTGTTTAATTCTTCAAGAGTGGCACCATTCTACTAGATAACATTGATAAATAGTCCCAATGTTTTTAAAAACACACACCTGTTCTTTTTGGAATTCCTTGGTAAATGCGAAATAAAAGAAGTAGAGTTTTACCAAGAGGAAAGTCAAGGACAGAAAAGAAGGTAGTTTTAATTTACTTTAGTAAAATTGTTGTACAGATATCACTTGGCAGAGGGCATTGAGGAAAAAAAAAAAAATGTCATACAGAGACTAACATAAATAGCACTTTAATAATTTACAGGCCTACTTGTAAGGATGGACATGCATCAGCAGTGCAGATGCTTTTGCACAGGAGTAAACTTAAGGTTCAATTTCAGATCTGTATTAGCTTTGTTCTTTGTTGATTCTCGTGAAAAAAAAATCCAAACATTTGTGATACAGTGGTGCTTCTTGTTACATATGTAACTTTTTAATCATGTGCCACAGGCAGAGAGGGAAGGGAAACAGTAGAGGGATAGAAGCTAAAGAACATTGGACAACCGTGGCGGGATTCAAACCCGAGGCCTCCGGCGCACCAGTCCATGGAGCAGGGATGGCCAAGCCATGAAGGAAGTCGCGGCCCAGCCACGATTTCGTGCCCATATGAGTGTGGGGACGATGACATCATCGCATCTTTTGGACTTAGTGAATTTTCTAACCTCAGCTCATTTAGTTCTAGTGGTTTGGTAGTAACAGGATGATGTTTGAAAACATTAAACTGCACCTATTAGAAATGCATGTGCTAGTTAGTTCTGACCAAGCACTATTAAAAATTTCTGGAAAAACATGTATTCATTTCATACATACCTGTTTCGCCAGTGGTTCCTTCATATCCAGGTAGACACTGGCATTGATATCCATTTACAAGATCAAAACAGCTGCGCTCCATTCTGGCAAGGAATGCTAACGCATTCTTTTGATATCTGCAATAAAGAAAAGATAGCTAATTTTTAATCAAGTCCACTCACTAAAAAAAAGCAGTCAAACAGCATATTTGACCAATTAGCAAGGATAGCTAACACAACTTCATTTTCAAATTGTAGTCATAAAACCAGACAATCCAATTTGATCATTTTACTTAATCATTTTAAATATTTAAACCATTAGTAAAAACATACTAACCAAAATTGGCCAACTTATTTAAACAGACAATGAAGAATCCATATTGTGGACAGCTGTTATCATATTCTAACGACTACCAAATTGGCGCAAAATATGTTGAAAACCTACCCGTTTCACAGTTGGTTCCCGTGAATCCCAGCAGACTTGACAATGTTATCCCATTCACAATATCCACCAGGTGCCTCCATTAGACAGGGAATACTAGCACACTCCTGGATTTCTATAGCAATAAAAATATTAAAAGTATTAGGCAAGCATAGTCAATACCATGGCAAATTATGTCAGTGACATGTTATTTTAGAAGTGACAGTGTTGTATAGCTTACGCCTACTTCGCAGTTTTCACCTTCCCAGCCAGTTGACATTGGCACTGCTCTGTTATGCTACATAGACATCCACACAGATGGCACCATTTAGCGGGTTTCTGGTGCACAGAAATCAATGTCCAATTCACACATATTCGCTTCATACCCAGGTGAGCAGGCACACAGCAGGAAACTTCTGAGGTTGAATTTCTCAAAACAAGTGCAACCAATTCAAGCCGGGAGAACTTGGACAAGCCAACATTCCTAAAAATGGTTAAAAAGATGCCAATTTAATTTATTTCGATTATCACCACCTCTGAGTCAATTGAGGCTCTTTATATCATCACAGTTTTAATAAGAAATTGGGGACATAAAACATACTTAAAATGTCTTACTTTATCAAAAAACACATGCTTCATCTCTTGTAATAAAACACTAAAAAAACTGAATGAACCAATTAGGTTAACAATAGGGCAGGTTGTAATGAGATTGGAGTCGGACTGCTTTCCTTTCTTTTGGTGGTGCCAAATGAAACACATGTCTTCTTTTTCTTGTTTAGCAAAAAGAACCATTTTGATGGTAGCACATTCCATTGAATATGTCATTGAGGACATAAAATTTAATTAGCAACAATCAAGGAAATACCAAAAATATATAATACTGCAAAGAGGTAAGTTGATCTAACAAACAGCCTTGAATATTATGTACCATACTGTTTCAACAGGTTGGGTTCCTTCATATCCAGGAGGACATTGACATTGAAATCCATTAACAAGATCTACACAGGTGGCTCCATTCAGCAAGGTGCACTGGCACACTCTTCAATGTCTACATATCTCCGTGAAAATATTCAAAAACACATTATGTTTTTATAAATCATCTAACTGAACCT